>JAODOY010066202.1:5980-16742 GCA_025399855.1 Forbesichthys papilliferus
GAGAATGAGTATCTGTTATAATGCTAACGTAGCAGTAATGCTAGCATAGCAGTAATGCTAACAGCCACTGCAGTACATCAAAGTGCTCCAGAGAATGAGTATCTGTTATAATGCTAACGTAGCAGTAATGCTAGCATAGCAGTAATGCTAACAGCCACTGCAGTACACCAAAATGCTCCAGAGAATGAGTATCTGTTATAATGCTAACGTAGCAGTAATGCTAACACCAACTGCAGTACACCAAAGTGCTCCAGAGAATGAGTATCTGTTATAATGCTAGCACAGCAGTAAATCTAGCGGCTAGTACAGTACACCACAGTGCTCCAGACTGAGAATGAGTATCTGTTATAATGCTAGCACAGCAGTAATGCTAGCACAACAGTAATGCTAGCAAAGTAGTAATGCTAGCACAGCAGTAATGCTAGCACAACATTAATGCTAGCATAACATTAATGCTAGCAAAGTAGTAATGCTAGCACAGCAGTAATGCTAGTGTAGCAGTAATGCTAGCGACTAGTACAGTACACCACAGTGCTCCAGACTGAAAATGAGTATCTGACTGTAATAGTGTTAGTGATGCTAGTAATGCTAGCGGCTAGTGAGGGTACACCAACACCCCTCTGCATGCCCCCAGATGGCCCAGAGAATGTCAGGGTGACTGGCCCGGTCAAAGTGGAGGTGCGGGGAGTCGTGGTCCTGGTGTGCTCAGCCGACTCTCTCCCGGCCGCCACCTACGCCTGGAAGTTCAACGGCACGTCGACCGTGTTCGCCACGGCCAACTACACCATTCCAGAGGCCGCGTCCACGCACACCGGCAGCTACACCTGCGAGGCCTACAACGCCATCACCGGACTGACCGCCATGGGCACCCACAAACTGTCTGTCAAAGGTCAGAGGTCAGCCGTAGCAGGCAGGGTCTGTCCACGCCCACATCATTCTGAGAAGCGGTCCAATCAGCTACATTAACTCAGAAAACCCTGGTGGATAGCAGAGTTGGCTGTATGTAATTCTAATGGAAAAGATAACGTGTAATAGATAAAGCCAAGAGAATTTGGACTTAAGGTTACATGATGATGTTGGCCATTCAGACATCCCTACGGTGGAAGTAATTACTTGAGATTTTAATTAAATTATTTAATTTGACATTAAATGTATTTACAATTGTGTTATTAATAATATTAATAATATTAATAATAATAATAATAATAATAGAAAGTACTTATTATTGTCATTGGAGTTGTATTATTTGATGTACTGCTTCTCCCCTTTATATTGCATTACTACAGTATTATTATTACTATGTATTATGTGCAGTTGCGGTTATCTTATCATCCAGGAGGGGGGTGGGGGTGTATGGAATATGTATTAGGTGAGCTGAATGCTGTAAAAAACTGAATCCCTGTATACTGTAATTCAGGGTATTCTTAAGATTTAAACCCTTTCTGTTTTGTGTATAATCATGTCATGTTGTCCCAAGGTTTCACTTCATTTACATTTCAATTAATAATGTTTTTGCTTTGGCTGTCCCAGAGCTAGGAGACATGGATGACGACTACGGCCTCTCAGGCGGAGCCATCGCTGGGATTGTGATCGGAGTCATTCTGTGCCTGGTGGTGATCTTCCTCTGCTGGTGTTGCTTCTTCAGAAAAAAAGGATCGTAAGCGAACATATTTGACATTTGCACTGTGATGCATTTCGATGGAAGGAAAAATGTAACTCTTCCGGTCTCTTAAGTGGCCGTGTCACCGGAGTTTTGCTGTGGAGGCGGCGCCCAGCTAAATCTACCATGTATGGCCTGAATAGTGATAGTGTGGCTCCGAAGACTTTTGTGTCTGTAACATTTTTACGACCATAGCTATGATTAGGTTATGACGCATGCATGTCTACCTTAACCTTTCAATTAACTATAAATTGGCAGGCCAAATTACATTTATTTCCATGAGTCTTAAGTTGTACTAGCTAGATTTTCACAAGCGTGGTGAGATAACAAATATTAAAGTGTAACTGCACCCCAGCTGAGCCTGACTCCACCCACTACAACTTTGAAAAATGCGGCAGGGGGGGAGGGGAGGGGAAGGGGATTGGCTGAGAGAGGAACCCTCATTAACGTTTGAATTTGATGATGTATTAGCGTACTGAGTGTACCGATGAAAACCAGCCAGGTCCTGGGGTGGTTTTTAACGGATATGACCGTGTAGTTCTGGTTTCAGCACATATAATGCAGATTTTTAGAAAAATCTGTTAAAAGTCTGGAATTTTGTTAATATTAACACCAGCAATGGCGTGTCTTATCACAGATCAATCCTATTACTTTGTATACAGCTCAAAAAACACATTTTATGGTGCAGTTCAATGGAACATTTTTTTTTTATCAAGACAGTCCGCCCCAGTTTCTGGTTTGCTCAAAACTTACACCACATACATGATGACAATAGTGAAATTGTGCAAGACTTATTTGTGTGTGTGTGTGTGTGCGTGCGTGAGGGCGTCCATCTTTGTCTGTGTTTGCTGCTAGTCTACGTTCCTGACTTTTGAGTGTGTATGTACGGACGCCCACCCATAATGACATCCTAGGCGGAATGCTGCTCATTCCCTCCCTCTTCTGGCTGCGTGTTAGAGAAACGTACAAGGGCAGTGGTGTAACCAGACCAAATACTAACTCCGTGAATATTTGGTCTGGCCACACACCATTGGGAAGTGTTAAAGGTAAAGTCAGCGAATGCAAGCTAATTGTAAGATAATACACTTTTTGTCAAATTCAACAAATATATCCTTTTGCATTTTGCTATCTTACCCTTCTCTGTGGGTTCATAGGAACACCGCTCGTATCAACAAAGGGGTAGCGCTATGTATTGCTGCACAATGCATTTCGACGTGTGATGTGCCCCCGCGGAGGACCATATCGTTTTGATTTGAGCTCGAAGTTAGCAAGAATGACTGACCATATCTTTAACAGTCGATTCCTCCTACTTGGTGTAGATCTCTGGTTAATTTCGAAACTATTGGACAGCTTTTAACCAATCGCCGTTGCTACAACTGTTTTGATTGACTCATCTAGCTCTACCACCATTGCACAGGGTTTCCAGACTATAATCTAAGATAAATAAATTAAGGTGAGAGCCATAGTCGGGGGGAGCCAGGCTATTGATCTCCTGGCGTGACTGCCTCAGTGCACTCCATCACCAGGGCGGTCGACTCTCAGTCGAAAAGTTGTGGGTTTGATCCCTAAAGTGACAGGTCTACTGTTCTGTACTTTAGCCGTTGAGCAAAGTGCCTAGCGACTACTTGTTCCTTAATACTAATTTCCCTTTCATTATATTTTTCATAATGCATTGCAAAGCTCTCTAGTCTTTTTAATAACAGATTTTATGGAAAACGATTACCAACCGGAAATCCTAATAAAAGCATTTCACTAGGCATTTCCCGACACAACTTTGGGAAGTTGCTCTTCATAGGAGGATATGGATCAATTAAGCAATAGCAAGGCCATTATCATTGAATATTCATGAGGCTGATATCTCGGTCTGGCGACGCAATCTTGACACATCCTGTTCACTCCTGCTGTTAACAGCCCAGGAAGCTGGCACCCCCCAGAACAAAGGGCAAACACTGTTGTTAGTGACAGACAGTGCTGGCCTCTGCATTCCGCACTTTAAAGGTAATCCTCAGGTTACAGGAGAGCGTGTCACACCTTCGAGCAGGTTCGCTCGCACAAAGGAAAGTTAGTCAGTTGCAGTGGAATGTGCCTTATTCAGGCGTACACTCGGGTTTAGCGCTAAGGAAGGCAACGAAGTAACACAAAAGTGTAACACCATTGCTTTAATTGTAACAATAGAGTATGATCTGAGAAAGGTGTTAAATTCTAGCACAATTACAATAGCACCACGGGAAAGACACAAGTAGGTCATTTGGCAGACACTTTTAAAGTATTACAATTAGCGATAGATAGGGGTTAGACATCTTTCTCTAGGAGACCAAATACAGGACATTAACTATAGGAAGGTATGCCTGGGAGTTAACACACAGACATCTAGCCTATCCTGCCCCCAAATGTAGGCGGGTAACACAACCGTTGCTAGTAGCCCAGTGCGCCCGCACACGTCCGCAACCCCACCCCAAAGCATACGGAACTGTGTTCCTGACACATCCATCATGCTGGCCAAGGAGGTAGTCCTGATAATGTGTTAGCACAAGTTGTATCTCCTGTTGGTCTATGAGTCTTTAGCCAGTGTTGTAGACACATGAGCTGTGGTCCACCAAATCCATTGACAAACCAGAAATTCTGGAAAAGCAGAGAGAGAGAGAGAGAGAGAGAGAGAGAGAGAGAGAGAGAGAGAGAGAGAGAGAGAGATTCATGCAAAATTAATCTCGACTGTGTTCCACGTAGTTACAAAGATGTTTGTAGCTGATACATTTCCAGTGTATACAAAAACACACAAGATTAACCTGATGGTGTTACTCAGTCCAATATGGTTAAGGGAGTGAGCCAGACATACTGGGAGATACTGGGAGATAAACCGATTAGCTGAGGTCAATGTGTTGTTTCAGGTTGAATTAATACGTGCAATACTGTAAATTTGACTTTCATTACGACCATATTTACCTATTTACATTTGGTTTGTGGCCTCTTCATATTGCCTTTTTAAAATCTACAGTATGCAAAACATTGTGAGATATTAGTGTCAAAACATTCATGGGCTGGACTGCCCAGTCCGAGGTGTGGCAGGGTTCTCAGCTGTGTGGCGAAATCAACGTCGAACGGTTTGTCCCGCGAGTGTTCTGCGTGTGCCACCAATCGCATGAGGTGGTCAGGGTGAAGCCACAGAGAGCCGACAGAGAGGGACTAACTAACTTTTGTTAGTTTCACTACGCTACATTGTCGTGCAGTTCTCGCATGTTGTGGCTCAAAGGCTGTTGGTGTTGAGTGACAGGCCCGTATATCGAAGTGCCTTAACTCAATAGGCTGCAATAAACTTTTTTTCTTTCTTTCAAATTCTCTTCAATACACATTGTGTAGCATTAAATGGACCCACGCACACAGACGCACACAGACGCACACAGACGCACACAGACGCACACAGACGCACACAGACGCACACAGACACAGTGCTGCACACACAGACGCACACAGACGCACACAGACACAGTGCTGCACACACAGACGCACACAGACGCACACAGACGCACACAGACGCACACAGACACACACAGACACAGTGCTGCACACCTGCCTGCACAGAAATGAGGCGGATGCATTCGGTCGAGCATAACAAAGATGGAGAATGTGCGATAACGTAGGCCGAGCTTGGCCCCTATGTGGATGTTGCAAACAGTCGTGCCAGCTGCCCGGGCAGGTGTGCGTCAGGCTATACTGTATACCTTCACGTGCACAATACATTTTAACTTTTGATTCCATGTAAGCCTGGCCGACTGCTTTGTTTCAGAAGATGCTTAACACTGTTTTCACGGTTCCCATAACGACCGTGCAAACATTAGCCATGATGGGGGTCAATAATCTTTCTGACGTCTGACGTCTTGCATTGTGTGCAAAGGTGCGTTCTTGTCACTTCATTTGATAACAAAAAACCAAAAGTGTGCCTAAATGTGGCCGTGTGCATTATCAACAAGGTAAATATCCAAGAACCAAGTTTATACATAGTTGGTCGAGGCATCAGCAGGATGAATGCTAAATCTGTAGGATCCTGACAAATATGCCAACATGTGGCAACTGGTTGACATATAGGAAATTAAAATAGTCCTTTGACGTGGTGAAATATCCAATGGTTTTAGTATAGGTAAAGCATGTTAGCATAATGTGGCGCAGATCGTTTTCTTCTTCAGTAATTCAGCGTTGGAGCGTGTCTCAATATATTATTTTCAGGAGGTTTATTTAATTTAGCGAAATGTTGCTTCTCTGTGTTTTGTTGTTGTGACAGTTAACAGACCAGCGTCCTGACCTGGGGGTCCGAGGGATTACCTGGATTCTGACCCTAAACCATTTTTAGTGATAAGTGAACTAAGAAAGAATGTGATGTACCCAAGTGCATCTTCTTAAGAAAGAGGTTTACAACCCCCCACCACACACACACACACACACACCTCCTCCATTCCCCATCCCACCCAGGGTCAAGCAGTTCAGTTGTGACGTGGGGATTCGTGCACACGGATTGGCTATTGGCTCGCATTGGAGATAGCCTCCATTTACTAATCTGTGCTCACAGATTACATAATTAGTTCCACTTGCAGTTTGCTTGTGCTCAACATAAAACAGAACATGGCATGGAATGATCATGGTCTCTCTCTCTCTCTCTCCTCATTGTGGGTGAACTGAAATCAATGAGCAACTTGACTCTTGTGAAGTTGTTGTGTGTCGGGTGTATTCGGTAAACTGAGGGGTTCTGTTCATGTCTCTGCTTGACGTTTATCTGGGATGGACTGTGGTCAGTTAAACTAAGATGACCTAAGCAAGTGTGGAAATACACAGTAAGGGAGAGGATGAACACATAGAACCATGCCGAGTAGATGAAAATGAAAAGTGTAAAGATGTAAATCTTAGTTGTTTTTCTAGATGACACACGCTTTGGCTCCCTTTCCTGCTACGCGATGCGTGGCGTAGTTAACCTGGGGCTAAACCAGTGTGCGTTTCAGTGTTGTGGAAACAGTCGAACTGCATTCCCTCCATCTTCTGCTGTCAGTCAAACGGGCTGCGTTCACCTCTCCCTGTCAATCATGAGTGGAAGATTCCAAAACGGAGGTGTGGGTGTGTGTGTGGTGTTCACATAGAACTAGAGTGACGTAATGTGCTGCATTGTTCACCTCTCTTGCTTTGACCTATATCTCATGTTGTGTCCTCTGAGGTCTGAAGCCCTTTTAAGCGTGCCAGCTTTTGGCCACGCAAGGACTAATGATCACTGAACTAACCACTGAAACTCAAGTAGAACTATTGAAACGTGAAGGTTTGTTCACTCTCCCATGTTGTGTATCTGTAAAATAATAGTAATACATTTTATTTGAGGATGCCTTTCAAAATTCTAAATAAACACAGAATATTTGCAGGAGCATACATTTAGGCAGGGAGACACAGTAACCTGTGTGAGTGGAACAAAGGGTTAAACTCACCTACGCAGCACTTAAGACTTGAGACTTAACAAAGGTAACCTAAATAATGAGAACAATTCAGTTAAAAACATGTCAGATGGTTTGGGAGATGCAGTATCTAGGCTTATAGCCAAAAGTTACATCAGCCAGACTCAGAGCAGAGGTTGGTATACAGTCGTTTGGAGATATGTGTCTAGGCACAGCCCTGGCTAGGCTAGGGGGATGGGAATGGGAGCTAACTGATAGCTGCGGAGCTGTGGAGCTGAAGGCCCTGAAGGGCCCCTTCAGGCAGAGTGCAACCAGGGAGTTCATCCCAAATGTTCAACGCCCCTCCCCCCGTCATCCCCAAAACAGTCTTGATCCGGGAAAACCAGTAGAACTATTATCTTAATGTTTGACAGTATACTTCTGTTGCAACCAGATTACACTTTTTGTAGACTGGTGATTCCATTTGTGACTAAACACTAAGTCCAAATGGTATCCAATAACGTACTGGATTTCCTTTTTAAGAACATGTCTCCCACTGTGAAGTAAATATGCTTTCTCAGGCTGTTTATATAAAAATCACCTTGCTCAATGGCGATCGCACCCTCTATTGTGCAACGCAGTTCTTTATCTCAGGGCTTTAGGACTTAAAAGCAGATTTAAAAGTGAGATCAATGCACCCAGTCACGGCTAGGTGTGTCTTCACGGAGCCGGCCCGGGACTCCGCGACCTCTCCGGCGCGGAGGAGGCGGAGGAGGAGGAGGAGGAGGAGGAGGAGGAGAAGGAGACGACTGGGGTGAGGCCAGCCTTTAACGGTGGGAATGGTTGGAATGTTGTCTTGTCTCTACACGTCCCCTTCTGGGATGATGTTGTCTCTTGGTCTAGTTGGAAGAAGAGAAGCCTCCAGATTCAGCCTCACGAGACTCGCTTTCACCCCGCTCTGGGGTTTAAACGGTTGCAGCCAGGCCCGTCAGCCAATCGACATAAAGGGGTTGTGGGTAGCTCATGTGGTGCCGGCATCTGAACTAGCCTGGATTACCAGCCGCGTGCGTTCAGCGAGCCCCATCCCTACCTGGGTCTTGTTCTGATTGGTCGAAGGTGGTCCAGGCATTTGAAAATCCCCGTCAAACATTTGACGTTATGGTTAAGGTGGTCAGGATGTCCAATCACCCTCTAATGATCTGATTGACATCGCCTCTTCTTTCTATTGTTCCATTGAGTTTCTACACTCGTGTGCAAAGGTGGAACAAACCGTGAAGCCAGATGATGCTCTGTTCTGTTTCTTGGAGGTTATTACATTTGAATTCTCACTCTGTCTTTTGTATTAGCTGTTCGGCTGTATTTCTGCTGCGGTGCTCATCTCAACACGCTTCCTGTGCTGCTACGTCTAAACATGTCCTTTCCCGTCCTTGGGGATTCACAGCTTCTCTTCTCTCCTCGCTCTTTAACACACTGATGTTGTTGACCTTGTGCTCCTTCTACAGCACCCCCATTACCCTACAGAACGTCGCCCTACTTGTATGTAGCTTGTGCTTTGGCTGGTTTCTACCAATGTTTTGGATTCACTCCAAGACTTCCAAGAGGAATGCCCCAAACAAGCAGGGGCGACATTCAGGCGTTCTTTTTGTAACCAGGTATATTAGCTCGGTACACTGTTGCCTAGCAAGAAGACCAAATAATAAATAAGTACGTACACAATAGAGCGTCACATGAACTCACTTGTGGACAAGGGATATGCGAATGATTAGTCGACGATGTTACCCTGGCTAGTCGGCAGCAGAAATACTAGCCGGTTAAACTTAAACACAGTGCTCAGTTTTGCCAAGTGTCACTATTGTACAGTATATGTATTTATAGCCCTGGCCAGTTATGTCATCGCTGCTCGCAGTCGACATTGTAAAAAGTGAATGGGAACACAGAAAGGAGTATTAAATCATTATTTTTCTCTTAGGGAAAATCCGTTAGACTCAGTAGTCCTTATAGTCCAGAGGGCAGGCACCCAACATGTTGAGAGACCCCTGCCGGAGAAAGAACATATTCTCCAAGGTCTCTCACATGTGAAAAGTATTCTTGTATAAAATGTAGCTTAAACTAACCAATCAACCGTTAACCAACGCATTCATATATTCACATTTTCATACATATATAGTAACCGCCTGTCAACTGTTGAACCAATTATGTGATTAACCTAATCATAACTTGCATTATTACATTACATAAGCTTAGGTGTAGCAACTCTCATTCGGCTGGGCTTTATTTTGCACTAGTATTATTCATGGGGTGTGTCATAATATATGTAAATTGATAATATATGTAAATATGAAAAACATTGTTGGACTTTTGTGGGTGTTCTCCTGGGTCTGTTGTGTTTTGTTCAACCTCCGGTAGGGGTATCTCCATAACTAAAGGACTTTTGTGGGTGTTCTCCTGGGTCTGGTCTGGGTTACAGAATGTGTACTTCTGAAATTGACATACATATACAGTAGCCCGGTCTATTGCACTGTGTGTGGACCCTTATTATCTTGAGTGAATGCGATTGAAAATAGCCCCCTTTGCAGACCACTTCTTTTTACCAGTGAGGTATTACCTTCTTGAGGAACATGCTTCATAGCACGCTGTGTGTGTCTCCTTAGCCAAGCTTGTATATATGCACTATGAAATAAGACAACAAGCACTGAATTATTGTATCTATCTAACTATTTTCTCTGACCCAGTTGTTCTGGGGAGTTTACATAATATATATTCATAGTATGTTTAATTGTAGCAATCAATTCCAGTTTGCAATCTTCAAATCTAAACTGTGCCACTTATCAGTGGTTGAAAAATGGTCTGGTGTTTCTGATTCATGATTCAAGAATAGATATTGGAAACATTTCCTTTAGAGTCTGACTTCATTAACAGCTAAAACATTTTGTTTTGCAGGGTCCTTGTTGATAACACAGGCGTGTCTAAATAGTGTAATATGTGCCTTGCAGTAACAGTGAACTTCTCATACTTTAAATTGTTGGTTGTTTTTTGTGAAGATGAACTAATAACATACTTTCTTATTTCATTTTAGTTTTATAATTTCTAAATGGATGTATACCCAGTGTTTATATATACTGTGTGTGTATATATTGTATATATAAATACATTTGACTGGTAGGCTCTTAGATAAAAGGTTTGCTCATAGGGAACCCATCCACCTGTGCAAACCCATTACATGGCTTGATTCTTATTTGTTTTTGTTCCAGGGAGAGGTAGAGGTCCGTCACTTAATACCAGCCTTGGTTTCTTTGGTTTTCGGGGGAGCATATACTATTAATCCTGCATGTGTTGCAAAAAAAGAACAGAAAACAAAATGATAACATTTGAGTACAGTATGTCCTTTGTAATCATATTTACAGCATGTCACTGTAACCCTTAGCAACCCATCATAAAACATTTCCCCAGAGGCCTTGACTCAGTAAGACATGCAAGTATAAAATTACACCTCTCAGTACATTTAAACCTGTGTAAATATATTACTAAAAACATCTGAAATGTCAAGCATGTTAAGGAAATAAATACAGTTGAATATAAATCAAGTTCGCACCACATTATTTATTTATTATTATTTATTTTAAGGCCATGTCTAATTTATCTTAATGGGGAAAAAAAAAACTTAAATTAATATATACTGTGTGTGTATATATATATA
>JAODOY010066213.1:0-12500 GCA_025399855.1 Forbesichthys papilliferus
CATACCTCACCCCTTAGCGTTTTAGCCAATGGCTTCTTTTCCTCCCACTGAAAACCGCACGCACGCAAGCTAACCTTTTCCTGCTGGTGGTGTTATCCCATGGTCCGTCCGTCTGTCAGTCTGCATGTCCTCTTTCCTGGTGTCTCGTCACAAGCTTAGTGCCTCGTGTGGGGGGGTGCGGGGGCATAGTTGAAACAGGGAGGTCACGCCCGGTCTACCTGTGCTGTTTGTAAGCATCCTTGAATGAGATGCCTAACCCCCTATCTGCAGCATCTATCTATTTACAGCAGACCATTTTTGACTCTTGTTCACTTCCATTCTATGCGGGCGAAGGGGCTTCACGTTGTCTAGACTTTGACCGCTCAATTTGCAGTTGCAACCAACAGCAAGGGCATGTGTGCGGTTGACCCCATAGGGTAGCAATTGGCTGCAGTTTTCTTAGCGAGGCAAAATGAAATAGAGGACACTTTGATTATTACGGTGTATAACCATAGAAATCCATCTAACCACACGGTTAGATGCTCTGTACAATGCTCTAAATGTAAACCGCATACCGCCCCATACACATTTTCCCCAGGCAAAAGAACAAGCGCTCCTGTCAAAATCGCTTGTTATTTGTGACCAAACTCATAGTCTACACACTAAGAAACCAGGAAACTGAGTTCTGTGTGTGTCACCTCCTACACTGCCCACATTCAGCACGACAACTTACTTTGCTTCGGAAGGCAACGGTACCAGTTTTTCATTTGCGTGTGTTTGTGACCTCACGCTAGTGCTGTAGTACTCGCCTTAAGTCATTTTTAAATTGAGTATCTGCTAACTGTACTAAAAAGTCTTACTAACACGGTGGACGGTCTTTGGCATCCACGGTCATGTGCTGTTACAATATTCATGTGTAAACGATAGAACACGAGTCACCTGTAACAAATGTATTGCATCAGATATGTTATCAGTCAGTGCGTATTGATGAACGGTTGTTTTCACAGAAGCGCATGCCTGCAATAAATAAATCATGGACAGTCACAATCCTCTTTTTCTCCATTTTAGAACCTTGCCTAACAGCGAATGGCAGCCATGGACACAGTCTCCACTCTAGCTAACAAACTAACTCTTTGTATTTGTCTCATTCAGTTCCAGCATCAGCAATGCTAACTAACTTCAAGGCAAACTACTGTAATGGAATGTCTATACATAATCATCTTTTGCTGCTTTTCATCCATTAGTAATTGTTAAGGAATAGGGTGAACAATCTTGGACTGGGCAATTTAAACAATGATAAAATTATTTGAAGAAGATGAAGGTGTTCTCTTTAATAAAATAGCAAATATGTAGGATTTGGCGGTTATTGGTTTAGGTCCAATTAAAATGAACCTACTTTGTTTTGATTTAAATCCTTTAATTACTTTAGTAAAAATAAAATCACCTTTAATGTGGATTTTTTCCAACCTTATACTTTACAATCAAGTGTTAATCAGAGATTAGATTTGACACCACCAGGTTTAACTGCAGCAGTTTTACTAGCGGTCTGTATATTCTTTACATGTTATATTCCACCAGGTCGACTCTAGTATCTACTGCAGCACACGGGCAGGGACACTAACCTATCTAGTGTCTGGTTATACATTTTATCATCTCGCAGCAATGAATAGGAATGCTCGCCTTAAGGCATGCCACAGTCACAGACAACTATATTCCACACACTAGATGCATCTAGTGAGTGGAATATAAAGCAGTTTCTCAAAGCACCATTGGACTGTTGGCTCTAGATATGGTAGCTTTCTTACCTCAAAATAATTTAATAACATTCGGTACATGACAAAATTTTTTTTTTTTTTTCTCCCAACCGTCACAACCAAACCATATAGTTTCTCAACAACATGCTTATAATGTATATAACATATAGATGTCTGTCGTAGTATGTATTAAGAATAGAATAGAGAATAGCTATGACTTTTTTTACCATGTTTAACACAGAATTGAAATACACAGTATCTTGAATACATTTGAGCATACAACCTTCAAGTTTGCTGTATTAGGTTTGTAGACGCAATGGAACACTACCTCAAAATAAATTATGAAAACAATTGAAAGCAGTATAGAACCACCTAATAAGAAAACTAAAATGCCTAAATGCAGTATTAAATGCTAAACACACGTTACAAAAGCAACAATAACTCCATCTCATAAGGTGATAGAAATAACAAATGATTGTTAAAACAGGAATAAAACCAGGTCGAGTAAGAAAGATCTCGGAGGGAACTCTAATTGCACATTAAACTTGTGTCAGGTTAGTGTCAGGAAGACAGTGTCACTAGCACAGATTATAACATGAAAAACAATTAAATTGATTATTATTCATACTTTGCAGAGATAATCTACAAACTATTTTCAGTTATATTTATATATATATATATTCAATTATGCTTTCAAACATTTTGAAATAATGGTGCATTAATTCTACCTGTCATGCAGAGCACAACGATGTCACAATCACAGTGAATAAAACATACGATGATTATATTTGTAAATCCCAAGTCTCAAAGGGCTGTTTTTGAGTAAATAATCAACCCTAACTGTGTGTGTCCAATATGCATGTGATTAATGAGCGCTGGAGATTAACCTCCATTACAGCCCTGGGTGGTATATTCAAGAACCATCATCATTGTACACAGAATGCGTGGTGCTGCAACACAGTGACCTTTCCTGCTGCCATACTCGCATAACGTTAATATTAATAGTAGCATTGACATTACAGCATAACAGGGCCGATCGAGGTTAGGTCAAGGTCATTATCAGGATGGCTGGCTAGGTAGCAGCAAGCTAGTAGCTCCTTAAAGGTACAGTGGCAGTGCCGTACCATCCTTGTAGCTGTCTATTCAATCTCTAGCCGTCCTTGAGGCCGACAACGGACAAAATACATGGCCGTCGTGCCTCCGGTTTTAATGAGAATGTCTGTCTGTCTGATGGAGGGCTTATAACGTCCAGTAGTATGATGCCAGTAGAGTTTCACACTGTTGCAACAGAATCAGTTGCTCACATTTAGGGTGTACAACAAGGATATTGCTGACTGTAGCAACTGTTATTACACATAAACAATCTCATCCTGGTGTGTTCTGTGTAGGGGAACCAAATGCCCCTCGACTGGATGCCAAGCTAGAGAGCAAGGGAAACTCCCTCAAGGTCAACTGGGTTAAGCAGGATGACGGGGGCTCTCCCATTAAGCATTACCTGGTCAAATACAGACCTGTGAGTATAAGCCGCCATCTTGGTTCATTTTTCTGCTGTTTCGGAGGCGTGCTTTAAAGGTGGATTCAGCGATACTAAAGTGAAAGATTTTTTTATATTAGAATTCTACGTCCAATTACAAACACCTCTCGCTTCAGTACCCCACCTTATCTACACACACCTATTAACACACATTGCCAATGCTGGGATAGTGTTGTGTGGTGCGGTCTGCACCACTTTGTCTGCGTTTCCATTTAAAGAGTCAGGGCTGTGTAGCAACACCAGAACATCGTTTTCCCAGCGCACACACAGGCGGTTAGCGGACCGTTGGATGTTCTCTTTGACTAAAAGTGTATTGGATTAGAATCGCTTGCTACACCTTTAAAGTGTGTGTCCATTGGCTCAGTAATTGTGGCATTTCGATGGGACAGACAACAGTGCCATAGCAACCACGTAACAATAGTGTAACCTCTCACAGCGGTGTCAGATGTGTCCGTCAGGCTGTCCGTTTTAGCTAAGGATGATAGCCAAATAACTATTCCCATTGGTGCAAAATGCCAAAACACAGCCATATTTCCTCAACTCATTTGTTGAGCTTGATGGCTTTGACAGCAAGCCCAGAGGTTGCACGTCTTCATTCTCTATAGATCAACATCCAGAAATGGACACAGTTGTATCAGTGATGTTAAAGTGACACAAGTGATATGCCATTTAACGGCGCACTTGGTGTTCTGTGAGCAGATGACAAAATACGTACGTGTGTCACCTGTAGAGGCAGCCTGCCTAATATGACTACAAAAGGTGACAGGGAATTTTCTGTTAAAGCCCCTCTGATGACTTACATGAGGAACTTGAGGTCAGCAAACTCCATTTTCTCTTTTGAATCTATAAACTATAAACATACTTTTATTGTCTGGTTTTTATTTTTAACTTTAACTTTTTTTTATATGTTGTTTTATTGTGTAATTGTGGTTTTATCTTATTAAACTGTACAGTAATTATGTTTGGCTGTGTGCAGTAAGTATTTGAAAGTGGTTCTGTACAGCACTTTGTAACCATGTTTTAAAAGGTTGCTATAGTACGTAAAGTATAAACCGATGAAGCGTGCTATAAGTAGAGGACATCTCACTCCCCCCGGTCGCCCTGCCCTGTTTCAGAAGAACGTCTCCGACTGGAAGCCCGAGATCCGCGTGCCCCACAACAGCGAGCACGTGATCCTCAACGGGCTGGAGTGGGACACCGACTACGAGGTGTACGTGGTGGCTGAGAACCAGCGGGGCAAGTCCAAACCCGCCGTGGTCTCCGTCAAGACGGCTTCGGAACCCACCACCGTCCCAGGTAACCCCCTTCCCCTCGCCGTGACTATCCTGCTCCTACCCTATAGTAACCAGGGTTGGGTTACTTTTTAAATGTAATCTATTACAGTTACTAGTTACCAGAGTAAAATTATATTCAGTATCTGTCCATTTTGGAGTATCTAAATTTAGCAACATACTCTGATTATTTTCCGTTACTTTGGATTACTTGAACAAAAACAAAAAAACCAAAACGTTATGAATAAATGCCTTCCAATACAATTTACTGCGTTGGCAGATCAAAAGGACTATTTTTCAGTTAATGACTGACATTAATGGAAGGTCATTATTGCATTGCATTTTTCTGCTGCAAACATCCCTTATACATTTGAATATACTCCCAGTAACATTTTTAAAAAATACCTGTAATCTGATTACAATATTTTACTTGGTATATGTAATGGATTGCAGTTACATTTACTTTGTAATCAGCTATGTTGTAATTACATGTAATCAGGTACTCCCTAACCCTGCCAATACCTAGTTTCGTGAAACCCCCGGCCTGATCTTTCCAGAGCTGTTTTGCTTCACCGCCCGAGTTTCAGTCTTGAACTCGTTCAAACACATTTGTGGCAAAAAGGCGGTGCTAAATACTTTTCAGTCAAACATTCTTACATACGGTTGGACTTTATACCAGCTCATCCAATCAGAATGTTAGTCACAGAAAAGGAAAATGTACGACGTACGCCAATGTCGTCATCTTGGGCCGTTGATTGGGCAAGTGTGTTCTAATCGGGCGACAAACGCTTCTTGGGGTTCCAGGCTGATGCTCATGAGATCAGGGTGGTCTTGCGATGCTAGCGTTACCCTGCGCCATTCACACACACACACACACCCACACTAGCGACAACACAGCAATGTCAGCGCCGTGAACCAGCTCAGTTCAGTTCAGATCAGATTTATTTGTTTCCCAAAGAGAAACAAATATTGTGCAGTAACTCAACAGCTAATCATATTAGCATTCTTAGCTATAGTGCTGGAATGTATTTCTTCAATTTCCCAGTGACGGTGGACATGACTGTTTGGAGCCAAGCTGAAAATGACTCAAATGTACAACATTTAATGATGGATGAATACAGTATATTTATACTGTACTGTTAATGCTCAAATGTCTACTTGAATGAAATAGAACACCAAACAATTCAGTGACTAAAGACAGTTGAAGCAGTGTCTCTGAACATTTTGTGCTGTCTTGATCGTCTTTTGTAGGTTAGCTATGTTTTGATAAAAAATGACACAGTATATGTTTCAGCGGTCACGGTCAACCTTTGCTTGGTTGCTGTGTGGCGTGGAAAGTTAACACCAAGTTGGGCTGCCTCCCCACAGTATCTTACGGGTTTTAAATATCTTTTTAAAGCATTGTATCTCCACTGCTTTTCTTCATCCATTTCTCTCTGAAATTCCATTATCCTTTTATCCTCACACTGTTTCACAATTTCTCATTTTCTTTCTCTCTTTCATTTGGACCTCGTTACTGCTATAATATTTGTTTCACTTTCTTCTCATCTTCACATGCTCAACATTTCCATCTTTATTTGGTTCTATTCTGGCCTTCACCCTTCGTGTGTCTTCTTAAGCCAGTTCTACTTAGTGTAATGCTGCGGTCCAGAAAAGTCGATGGTCGGATTTTCCCCTCAAAGCGTTCCAGGTGCACGATGCTAAACGTAAACAAAAAGCATGGATGATTGTAACCAGCTACCTTATAACATTGGCGACATACTGTAGGCCATTTTGACACCAAGGTACAGGTTTGACTAAAGATGTTCTCTTAATTTAATACAGGCAAATATACTTTTAGTTGTTGGTACCGTTTACAGTATGCACCTCCATGGATACCGCCATTGTTGTCAAGCCATGAAGACAGGGTAGATGGATTTGCCCCGAGTTTACAAACTTTGAGTGGCGTTCTATCTTTAATTTTCTAGGAAGTAGGAAAGACTTGACTTCCAAGTTATATGTGTAGGTACTGTACTGTATCTTGGCTGTAATTCCTGACCTGAATATGGTTTGGGTTGGTGGGTACGTAAGAGTGATATAGCAGGAGGAGGTTTGGATATGTACCAACAAAGCAAGTCCACGCGGACTTCGTTCCAATCATCCTTTTCATTTGTTTGTTTCTTCTATTACTCTACATTAAAGGTGTTGTAAGTAATTTGGGGGAAAGCTTGTTGAAATTTAAAACAAAATCACTTCTCCCTTCAATGCCATAGGCTGCTCCCTCAGAAGCTCCGCCCCCCACACATTGGACACACATTGACAAGGATAGGATACCGTCTAGTTTGTGCGGTCTGCACCACTTTGTTTGTGTTTGTATTTATTGAACCAGGGTTGTGTAGAAGTACAGTTTTTCTTTTTTTTAGCATCCACAGAGTAGTAAGCTCTATGTGGACCAAGGATATATTTGAATTTTACAAAAAGAGGATTATCTTAAAATTTCTTTCTACACCTTTAACGAGCAGTAGGTTCAAATGGTGGCTGTTGAAGCGCTAAACATTCGAGAATAGCATATACCGGTAGATGCATTCTTAGAATACAAGGATGATCTAGTGTTTCAGTTTTGGATTTCTCTTTTTTTTATTTTTATGAATGCATCTTGAAAATATGAAATGCCACAAAACAGCTGATGTGTATATTTTTAAGGTGTTCTGTGGTATTTCACTTGTTAAATATAGTTTATTTAATACTCGTCGATGTAGCTCCTAATGTAAATGTGTTATATAAAAGAAGGAGGCTATATATTTGGCTCATTACATTCATGGACAGCGGAACCAATTGTGCATGTTGCAGACTCCTAAACCAGGTTAATGTCTGTGTTCTTGTGAATGGAGTCATGTTAAACAAGGCTAATGTCCATGACATAGATACAATAGCTCACTTGTATGGCTTCATTAAACCTTCAATAAAACCTCTCTAAGCACTAAGCATTAAAAACTGTATGTACAGTAATGCTTTTTAGCACATGCTCTATGGGGTGCTTATAGATGTTTTCCTAAAGGCTATATAAGCCCTTGAATACAGATCTACAACTGACCAATCCAGATCTTCCCAGCTAAAGGTTAATACTGGAGTAAAACTACAAACCAGCATTTAACTTTTGCAGTGAGGATAACATGATGTCTTCCATCCATCCATCCATCCATCCATGCATCCATCCATCCATCCATGCATCTACCTTTGTGAGCACTTGCGTATTGGACTGCGCGCGTGTTTTCCTTTTGCATGGCCGACTATCCCTGCCATGGCGAGAGAAACTGTACCTGCCTATCGTAGATGTGCCCCTCTACCCAGGTGTGGTTGGTGTCTCTCCTCACATAGCTGAAACATTAGCATCTGTACCCCTGCATGTGCCCAGGAGATGTGGGGGTCTACCGTGGTGTGTCTCTGTCCTACTCTTCGTGACCCCCCCCAGACCCCGCCCCCATCATGCTCCATGTGTCACTGCTGTATTACCGCCGCCTGTACCTCCTGACTGCACCCCCTAACTCTGATGACCTTTCAGGCTCGGTGTTTCCGTATTCTGACCTGTTTTTCTATCTTTTTCTCTCCCCTCTCCTTCCTGTGACCATGTGTGATGTTCTGGGGCGCCTCTTGGGACCATGGCACTCTCATCCACGCCACTTTTCCTCTCCGCACGTTTGTGACTAAATTTGGCTCTCGGCATCGTCTGCTCACCTTTTGTAATACATGTATTTGTTTGTTTTGTTTATTTGTTTGTGAATACATTTTCCTGCTCCGAACATCACTCCCCCCGACCTGGGGTGCACCGCGTTGTGTGTGAACGCACCCCCCCCCCCGTCAGCCACCCTGGGCTGCCCCTCCATGGCGTGCAGCGTGGCATCGGTGGCGCTGGCAGCAGCCGCGGCACTGTGGCTCGCATAGACTGGTTGTCACTCGGGGAGTGGGGAGGGTGGGGGGGATTTGGGTGGCGCCAGGCGAGGCGACCTTGCTTCGCCGTTGGGCCTTCTGACCCCTTGTGCCGACACACACGCGGGGTCGGGGGAGGGGATTTGGGCGGTGACGTCAACACACACACACACACACACACACAGAAAAGAGGGAGAGGGAGAGCGAGAGAGAGAGAGAGAGACAAGCTATCGATTTCTAATGTTGCATAGACCTGGAATGTCATGTTTTCCTTTTCTCTTGGCTGGAGTGTCTATTTTGCGCACTGGACACCAGTGACGCGCTTTTGGATGATGCAGAAAACGCCCGGCGACCGCTTCTCTTTAAAGGCACAGTCCTTGATGAAAGGGACAGATGCTCCCTGAGGTGCGGTGCCCGTGTGGTTGGAGCCAGCGTTGCACAAACGCTGTCGCTGAAAGGTTATGAGCCCCACGCCCACGCCTATGGACGCCTACAGCTGTGTTTACCAACATCAGTGGGGCGGGGGGGGAGGACTGTAATGTGGGGTCCTGTCAATCAAGGAGTGTACCTTTGAAGGTACGGTTAATAACACATTCATAAAGCCTTAACATGATCTTTGGAGAGGTGTTGAATATTACAATCATCATACGTCATCTGATTATGTGTATTTGCAGTGGTTTGAACCAGCAGTTGTCAAGGCGACTGTTATTTTTGATTCTTTGTCTGAGAAATCAACACATCTCGCCTTTATGTTGTCAGAGTAGACGCAAGCACGCCCTGCATGACTGCAGATGTGGCATGGTCCAGTCTTCATGAATGTGCTGTACAACTGCTTTGAAGATCTCAAGTCAGGTGCTATGAATGTGTTAGTCGTGGCGTTAGTCGTAGAGACGAATGCAGTGCCTCACTGCGCCTCACCAATGTTAATGGGCTCTACTAAATGAGGGAAGGCACATTTATGTACTGAGCAATTTACTATTTGTTATGATCGGCGCATACATTTTTCTCACCACAAGTTGATTCCGCTCTGCTTTATCATCACAGAGCCCATTTTCTGGGCGATTGCTCTGAGCCCTTGGTGTTTGAAGGGAGATGGTTAATTGGAAAAACAAATCATGTTTTGTGACAAAGTGTACATAATCTTTTAAAAGAAAAGTTGGAAAAATTATCAACGTAAGATGTTTTTTTTGATGGATTAAGCTATCTTTTTATCTGAAAACAGAATAATGCTAGAAAATCACTGGTACAAATGTTACATACTAGAAGTCTGTCTCATTTTAAAATAATTGTGAAATTATTATGTTCTTTTAGACCCTTTTGTAAGTACATATCTGTGTATTTCCATGTAACCATTGTAAGTATAAATAAATTGTGTTTCTTTTTCTTTGATGACAACAATGATTTTGAGAAGCTTTAGTGACTTGCTAAAATGTGCTGAGTTCTCTTCATTGTTTTCAACTTAATTGTGGCACAATACATTGTCTAATACTTGCCACTGTTTTCTATTGAATTAGCCCACATTGTGAAGGATCAAGGCATGCTTCTATGTGTGGAACATATTAACAATTGGCATTATAGTATTCACGTACATTATGCCATTTGTTATATAGTCAGAGCAAATGTTTGTGAAAATTTCAAAAATCTAAATTTAACTCCTCAGAATTTGATGAGTAATAAAAGTGATTTGCTTGTGGTTTTGGTCCTGGGTCTGCACATGCCCAAACGTTTGTTTCTTTGTTGTCCTTTATAGAGGCCTCAGTTTAAATAGAAACCTCAAATGATTGCTCCTTGCATACTATCATCGTATTATTGAAATACAACAGTGAGCAGCCGCAATTAGTGACATTTCACTTGAACAACACAGATTGTATTGTTCGCTTTTTTAAATGTTTTATGCTGCGCTCACGTTAATATCTTGAATGCAGTCAAATGTTTGTAAGTGGATCACACAAGACCTGTGTGCTATGAGGCTACACAAAACTGTGGCAGGGCGATGGTGTACAATGTCTGGATTATTGTTTTGCCTGCTTTATCGAAATATTTTATTAGAAACTATGGTCATCATAAGTCATGTCTGAGGTAGAGAATGACACATATGATTAGATGTTCATGTCACCTCTCTGGGATATATTGTGGGAGAAAAAAAAGCTTTTATGTTAGCATTACCTGGTTTTGTAAAATTGCACATGCCTTTTCTAAATTATCTCACTAATAATTAAGATATAGTAAGTATGCTTTTTTTTTTGTTGCTCAAACCGATGTAGGCATCTTAGAACCTTTCTGTACACAAAAAAAAACAGTAGTTTACACCCCCACCCCCCTTCCTCCGCCCAGAAATACAATACAACCCCAGGTAAATCCTGTTAAATACAGTGCTGCACATATATTAGAAGTTGATTATGTGTCAATCTTCAAATGTTCAGTCAGTCTGCACAAAGAATGACATGAAGGACTCACAAGAGCCACTCTACTGTATATGGCACACATGTGTTCGATGGGACAGCAGCTCCACCCAGTGGGCAGATTGGACATTCAGGGCAAGCATGTACTACTGTACTGTACAGCAGCATTCACCAGCCCGGGTCCTGGGGACCCACTGGCCTACTGTACATGTTGTAGATGTCTCTTTGCAAGCATGTACTACTGTACAGCAGCATTCACCAGCCCGGGTCCTGGGGACCCACAGCCCTCCCTGCATGTTGTTGGTGTCTCTTTGCAAGCATGTACTGTACAGCAGCATTCACCAGCCCGGGTCCTGGGGACCCACAGCCCTGAATGTTGTAGGTGTCTCCCTGCTCCAACACGCCTACGCCTGATTCTAATGAATGAGTCCTTATCTAGCTCTGCGGAAGCCTGATAATGACCCATTCATTCTAATCAGGAAGAAGGAGACGTCTGAAACATGCAGGACAGTGGATCCCCAGGATGTCTAAAGTCAAATAAATAAGCGTATACATTTATTTTGATCATAATGGTATAAGTTGTATTACACATTTCTGAAATACACTTATATTGCTTTAAAAAATCAAGAAGCTATATAGAGAGTATGGGTTATTTATACTTTAGACATTAGGATGGCATTAAGTCTATAGAGAATTTATCTGTGTATATATTTGTCTACTATTTTATGCCCGTTGGCTGTTTTTAGGGTGTAGCAGACATTTCACACACCTTGAAAAGAAGGATCCAATGCTTCTTGCTGACACATGAATTTATGTTCTCTACTTTTCCCAGAATGCTCAGTGAGACATTCCCTTCGGCGTTGAAAACTTGCCACATGATTTATCGCACCTGTTAAAATGCAAATGAAGTGATGGGCACAGAAAGAACGATGGTTGACTGCATCATTGCTCTCTCCCACAAGTACATACAGCCCAGTGGCATTTGCTTGCTATTTCTGGTCATAGCTGTCAAAATAAACATAGAATATATAGAACTACATCAGGTTAGAGTGCTGCCACAAGCTGTACCATTTGAGAGACTAAGACAGAATTTAATTCAAATGTGGAGAGGATTTGACATTGAGCTGCACTTGTGTGTATTTATCGCAGTACTGTTTTTGTAGTTTACATTCAGAGCACATGTACATCTCAAGGGCAGAGTTGGGCAAGTTACTCAGGAATTGTAATAAGTTACTATTTACTTATTACTCCTTCAAAAAGTCGTGATATTACTTTAATACTTTTTTTACAATACCCTTACCCTTCTCGCCAATTCTTAAAAATTTTCAAATTGAGTCCTCTTTATTTGAACAGTAATGAATCTTATGAGTCAACAATCAGTCATAGTGAAAACATTGCAGCCTCTCAAACCAGATGATTGGACAGGTCGGTTCGATTAACCTACCCTATGTTTGCCAGGACCAGAAATCTCGTTCTTGTAGCCCAGTAATGCAGCATTACTTGGATTAGTAATTATAATATTGTTACTATTGTGGAAATAGTAATTAGTTACACTACATGTTACTGAAACAAGTAATATTACAGTAACTACTTACTAGTAACAACTAGTTACTGCCCAACACTGCTCAAGGGCAAGCACTTTTTAGTATACTGG
>JAODOY010066224.1:0-16739 GCA_025399855.1 Forbesichthys papilliferus
TATCTCTTTATATATATATATATATATATATATATATATATATATATATATATATAATAATTATAAAATGCTATGAATATGGAAATTTCATTTCACTACCTATTGCTGAGACTGGGTAAACTTGCCCAGGGCCCCCCTGGTGGGTTAAACCGGTCATGACACAATGATATGCTTTTATCTATACTGTATACACACTTTAACCTAATTGACAGGAAACTGGGGACAGTTTCTAAGGTAATTTTGCTTTATTCTTGGGGGAAAATGTTAAATGGGCTTCAAACCATTCTTGCAATGGTATCCAGTTAATGTAACAAAATGAGACACTAATAAAGACTAATGGTTTACCTCATTTGGTTAAATGTGAATTTAATTTTGATTACTCTCCTGCTCAGCAAAGATTTTATAATCTCTCCAAATTAGCCATTTGCTGTATAATGCCTCTAATGAAATGAAAATATCAGACACAGCCCACACCTTTGTTGCATAAATTGGATTAACTTTGACTTATAACACTTTGTAAGTTGTCGAATAACAAAAAAGGTAACAATAAGTAAATAATAAATAATAAAACCGAATTTTGGTCATTTTCATTTCTAATTTATCTTGCAGTTTATGAAAGATAACCCCTGAGTGTCTTATTATATTCTGGAAACAGTGTGTACTCTTAGCTCAATCACACAAACTACTTTTAACATTTTTCATTGATTTCACACAAATGCAAATGCACATGCACATTTATTTAAACTGGGTTCAATGTAACGCAATCAAGGAATGTGCCTTAATTTGTTTGACTTCATGTTCCTGAAACTGCAGGATCATCCAAAACACAACGCTTACTTTGAAGATGCAAGCAAACAAAGTTGAGCTTCATTTGGCAACCACCAACAGTAGTATGCAAATAGGTATGCCGTGTCAGCCAGCAAGGTTCTGTAATGCTTGCTTAATAAGGGTTTTCTAATTTGTAAGTCATCTTGGCTTTTGGGTATGTGTGGTCCATAAAAGGCTGAGGACAAGTGTGTGTGTGTGTGTGTGAGAGAGAGAGAGAGAGAGAGAGAGAGAGAGAGAGAGAGAGAGAGAGAGAGAGAGAGAGAGAGAGAGAGAGAGAGAGATCTGATTAGCTGTAAATAAACTTAATGTGAGTGAACATTAGCAGATGCTGCATTCCCTGGTGGACATTGTAATGTTTTTCTACTTGCTGAGGTAGTACAGAATGGAACATATCAAGGGAAATCTAGTTTCAATAGCAGATGTAATTAAATGTAAATGAACATAGAATCATATCAGCTTTCTCTATGCATTACATAAAAGGCAGAATTGATTACTTGCACACTCAAAGATACTAGTATGACTGTGTACAATTAGACAAGTCAACCTCACAGAATACAGTATTGGTCTTGTTCGAGTAAGGGGGAAAATATCTTATGCAAAAGTATAAGTATTCCATAGCATACATAGATGTGTTTATTGCATGCCAGATTGTTCCAGATATGCCCCAGAAAAATTGAAAAAGTTATATACAAAGTGCAAACACTGTATGTTGTGATAATTTACCTATTACTTATAATACTGCACTTGTCACCAAAAGGACCTCCTAAAATGTGAAATGAGAGATTGTAGCTTTGAAGGGCAGCTATCTTACACTAAATAATAAATATGTATTTTTACACATGAACCCGCATCAATAAAACAGTGTATTACAGCACTTTCATCTGCTAAGATATACTGTACTTGGCCCTAGCGGTCAACAACGCTGATACCAACCTGGGACGATGGAAGGAAGGCATGCATGCATACATGCATAATACGTAGTGTACACATATATTGTAGGTACTGTACATACATTGTTGAATTTCAACCAATGATGTGGCCATAAATATGCATATATTACCATTACCCATATAACTCCAAAGCATTATTTATTATTCATGCTAGAAACATATTTTTTAAATATAAAAAGCCATAGCAGACTTGCAGTGAAATGTTTCAAATAACAAGTCTAAGTACATATGTTGAGAATAATTTGAATCATTTCAAATATTTGTTCTTTTGAAAAAATCATTCATGACTGAAAGACATTAATGAGTATGAATTTGAACTATATATTTTATGAGCGAAAGTCTTTTGGCAAACATTCTGGCGCACTGGCATACATTACAGATAAACATATATGCCTATGATCGCTAACACCTTATTAATTAGAAAGACAGGGCAGTTGATCGGTGCATCTGTTTTGAACCTTAGGCATTTTAAGCATGTTTAATGTAGCTAACAGTAGCCTACGTCATGTCATAATGTGCGATGAGTGATGATCTTACATCCTAAACTCCATTTATGTGTCACAGCACATACACAATATGTTTCTATTTAACCTAAGGCAATCAAAAGCTTGCGTGTATGTGTATGCTTTGTGTGTATGCGCGTGCGTGTGTGTGTGTGTGTGTGTGTGTGTGTGTGTGTGTGTGTGTGTGTTGGCATATTGGTGTGTATGAAATATGTATCAAAATTAATTCTTAAATGCAACAACAGTGATTGTATGTGGTTCTCCCACACATGCTTTTTCACAGTGCATTTGCATAGGTCGCTGACCGTCTTTTGAAAATGGATGACACACTCTACCAAAACTACACAAATTACAAAATACATACACTACTTTTCATTCTTTGCAAGCCTTATGTATGTATGAATGTTGCAAAACATTGGAAAGCAGGATATATTCTCTGTTTCTTTGTCTGGAGATGTGGATATGATCTGAGATGTATATGAGTATTCCTCTCACAGCTTCCTGACCTTGAGGTGAGCTTCTGCCTGACCACTGAGCAGAGCTTTATGAATTACAATATCCACCTATAGCTTCTGGCCAGCCCCTAGTGCTAACCAAACCACACACTGGTCCCCTTCTCATATGAAAAATGTACACAACATCTCCTACCTGTTAGAACACTGCTAACAAAAAACCCTTATTCCAAATGGGAAACAGCAATGGTAATTGGTAATATAGTTGGGATATTCTCATTACAGTACTGTTTATAATATAATGACTTCATAAGTATATTTGCTTTATCAGTGTGGTCTAGCATTAGTTAATAATAAAATAATTTAGAGAATTTATAATAAAACAAATCGAAAATTAAAATAAAAAAAGCATTATGATATTATAATACAGTAATGAAAAAGAGTTACAATAATAAAAAGTGACTCCCAAAATTAGGACCCCCAGTGATTCACAATATGTTTCTAATAGTATTCAATTAAATTAGCTATAGTTATGATTTTAGAGCTATAAATGTACTGTAAAATGCCATAGACATTCGTCAGCTATCATATATAAACCATAGCACATACTCTCACAGACTTCGTTTTGCTCTGGTTTATAGCCCCTTCTTCTATAATCTATTAAAGGCAGGGTCAGTCATTCTTGCTAACTTCAAGCTCAAATCAAAACAATATCACTCCGTGGCCCTCCGCGGTGGCGCCTCACACATAAAAATGCATTGTGAAGCAAAGCGTAGTGCTGCGGCTTTGTTGATACGAGTTGAACGAGGTGTTTGCCACTTTTTGTTACAATCTACAGAGCCACAGCTGTGTAAAAGTATCAGATTTTGTTTCAATATGCAAAAAGAATGGTAAAAAAATGTGAGGAGATATAGAATTTGACAAAAAGTGTATTAGCTTACATTTAGCTTGCAATAGCTAATTATATCTTTAAGATTATTCACTGTGCCCTAAGATATCTGACCAATCAGGGCCTCTTTTCCCTGATTGGTCCAGCAAATCTACCCTACCTGTCAATAACATGAATGTGTGCACACAGCTAAATCAGGTTTGTCAACGGGCTACTGAGAAAGGTAGCAAATGATCGAGGCAGGTTTTCTGGTTGTTGATTTGAATTCTTTATGCAACTCTGAAATCTTAACTACAACAGCTTTTAATATTAAAATAGATCAAATGTTCAGTGTTGTTTATGGTTGTTCATATCGTTTTATGCTATTAAAAAAATGCAAAGCTTGTAACAGCTTTAAATATAATATATACATTTTTCAGTATTGTTTATGGTTGCTCATATACATTTATTCTATTAAAATAATTGTTTCAAAGCTTGTAACTCAAATCACTATAAAGTACAAATTGTTTGTGATTCAAAAATATAAATAAAATAAACCATTGCACCATGAGTAAGATAAAATGAGATATAGAAATCAGAGACAGGGACAAAGACAAAAGACAGCAAGAGATCGATGGCCTAATTTGTTGGCTGGTTTGATAGCTAGACACTTCAAGCAAGCTCATGTGAATATAATGTTGTGAAAAAGCTCAGTACTGCATATGCATTTAACCACCGGATATACGAAGGAAGAGAAGACCTTTCAGAGTGAAAGGCAGCCAAGCAAGATTTAACGTGTAGATACATAATACCTTGCACAGGAAGTGGATTTATGAACTCTAAACCACCGTATATTGACTGATGAAAATCTGCACATCTTCATGTCCACTATATTATCATCTTTTTGTTTGTGCTTGTGGGACTTGATAGTACAATCCCTTGGAATAATCAGCACTTTCTTCCTTGAATGGGGGTTGGGGTTATCGCTGCATTGGGCACCCTCCTTCTTTGGTGTTCGGTTGATAGGCCCACGACACCTCCAGAGGGCTCAACAGTGACACTTGGTGTCCCAGGTGCCCCATTTTACCACTCTTATTAAGTCATTTTGTAGTCTTTTCGTTTTAGCCACAAGTTTTAGCTCCTTCGATCGCCAGACTGACAGCGACTTGAGGGTTTGTCTGATTCCCAAGCCCTTCAGCATCCAGGTTGTTGATGTGGCTAGTGAGGACCAGGATGTTCTATTTATTTAAACTGTAGACGTCAACTACGACACTCCCAATTAGAGGCAGGAGCCCTCTTTATCAATTTAGATCATACAGGTACTTTTAGTTTATGTCTAAGTCTAAACTATATAAAAGCAGCACCATTTTAAGTCAGGGCTTGGGTGTAGGAAAATCCAATGACTATGAAACCCAAAATTGACAAATAACAAGGGGTTTATTCACCATAAAAGGACATAATGCAAACGCAGTCACAGATGCATAAATATAACCAAGATGAGAAAATAAAGGGACTCAAAGAAACAATAAACACAATAGTTACATATACACCATCATAAATCACATCCACGATCACTGTCCTTACCCCTTGATAAAACACAATACAAAGACTGACAACTAAGAGATCTCTCTAGCAGAGGGCTGGACAACAATAAAACTGGCGCGACTTAGTTACTGACCCAAGGTTAAAATCATACGCACGAGTGTTTAAAATAGTACTAGATCAGCATATTATATACAAGCTGTTCCGCAACTCCTGTGTTCACCACACAGTGCCAAGTCCAAAAACCTTCCCTGTCACAGGTAGAGACTACTGCATTCATCCTGTATTCACCCCTGAAACAAATTAGTAAGATGAGTCAAGGGCACTGATTGGTTGTTAACAAAAACACACTACATGAAAAGAAACATCTATATAAATAGTGCATTCACAACAGAAATTCAAAATAAAGAAATTATAATAAAACTAAAATATAACCGAACCTTTTCAGGCCCTTAGAGCTATAAACCCTTTTCAACCAACGTCTATGGGGAGCAACTGTGTAAGTTGTACTGCTTCGGCTGCTAGTTCTGAATACTTCTACTTTTTCCGTTCATATGCTTCACCAACTGCAGCTTCCCATGGCACAGTTAATTGTACAATTATCAGGGACTGTTGCAAGGCTAACCACAGGATTAGATCAGGCCTGAGAGTAGTTGTCATTATCTCAGGCAAGACGACGAGGGTGTATCTTATCTTGCTGAGGTTTGGCAGAGAGGATAGGATGGGTCGGTGTGGGTAAAACATCATAGGCTCCGATAATAAAGCTGAGTCTGCTCCCTTCCAGGTTAGTTTAGGGTGCTCCATGTTTTCCCAGGTAGTCCGTTGTCCCTGCTTGGACTGCAAAACTGCCTTTGTGCATCTCTCTGTCTTCTCTTGTTGCCGGATCTCATCTACTACAAGCTTTCTTCTCTGGGCGGCTGTGGCTTTCTTCTATGTGGGTCGACTTGTCCCAAGTCCCCCTCTGCCCTGCTGCACTTGTCCTACAATGTCTCCATGTCTTGCTTTACGGCCTCAGCTGGGGTCCGCTTCCTTCCAATTGTCAGTCTTGGAGCCGCCGCTTGTATCACTGCGTCTTGCGTTTCGTTGAGGGTCATGTTCAGCCTCACTTTGGTGCAGTTCCAGAACATTGTACCTATACAACACAATTTTGCTGAGGCAACGCTGAAGTCCAAGCCACTTCTTTATGTATGAGCTAAATGTTTCTCGATATTCATTATGGGGACCTCGTAGACTGTTAGAGGCCACATTAGTCGAGGGAGCAATCCAAATTGCAAGCACCATAGTTTCTAGAGTTTCATAGAGTCTTGTCTATGCTCACAAGGACTTTCGTGGTCATTCTGTTCAAAGTCCTTGAGGCTTGCGTCGCCCTAAACTCTTTACTGGAATCTCCACCACTGTTGGGATTGGTATTTCATTTGAAATCTCTGAGCTACGAGTTTCCCTCTGACGATGGATATGCTTCTGGATTTGCTAGGTTTAAACTTCATCCGTGTATACATTCATTAACTGACTTGCCCTGTGCGTAGGCACATCATCTTTGCTGCAAAAATGTGTCATTGTCTTTGTCTATTTTTTTGTTTAGAAAGTTTGTTAGTATGGTTCTTTAGTTAGCTTGTTCACTGTTGGTGTTCTGATTGATTTTTAAAGCCTCTCTGCATGCTTTATTTGTTGCCAATGTCTGTATATTGTTCTCTGTGGAAAGTAAATGTGCTGAAAATAATTAGATTTCCTTTGAGTATTTTTGTTCTGGAGACAGGAAGAATTGATAGTCAATAATTGAAAAGGGAGAGATAAAGTGTTGTTGTGAGATGGTAGGGGGCATAATATTTTGCATTATTCTGCAATCATAAATTCTTGTAAAGTCTGTCAGGTATTTGGATATTGCCTTCCTCTTCTGTCCATCTGTCAGCCCCTCCTCCTTCCCTTCATCCACAAGCAGCTCCCTCACTATCTTCCCCTGTACAACACACCCACACACACACACACGCACGTGCGCATACACTAGCTGTTGCACTCTTATCTCTGTTCCCAGACAAGCCTCACTATTTGAGCTGTCATTATAACCACTTTGAAAAGCCTAACTTCACACAGTGAATAACGACAGACACGCTCTGCCCAATCACACAACACATTCTTCTCATCTAATATAAGTGTGTCATATATCATGGTAGGAATGCTAAGGAGTTGGCTCTTATGTCCTGGAAGGACTGAAGATAATGCAGAGTATGTTTATTACTAAATAGTATAGCAATTGTACTGAATGTGTTAAAAGTGATCACCAAATTGGCTATTTTACTGCGAGGATAAGTGACAAAGGAGGCATTACAATCCAGATAGAGGCCAACATCTAACACATTTCTCTTCTTGAGAAGAAATTACATGTTTCAAATTAAAATGTTGGGTTAAAGAAGCAACAGTTTGGTTTACAGAGGTTCTAACAAAAGTTAAATTCTGCTGAAAGAATCAACTTGACTTAATTGTTTTGATTACAGTAAATTAGACTGTTAAACAATTGTTTATTCTTGTGTAAATGTTAATCGTATTCTCCATGTCACCTACAATGCTAATAAAGTATACAAACAAATAGTGTTACATTCAGATTATGCTAATGTAACAACTTTGATGATGTTGACATTACATTAATCAATACTAATTGTCTATTAATCATACAATTAATATAGTATAATTATTAATTGGTGTATAATTATTTAATATATTAATTATTGAATGCTATAAATCACTGTCCTCCTTATGTCATACAACTAGTCATATTACAGTGCAGAAATTAACTAGTTATGCTTGCTGGTGTATTACATTCATCAATGGGAAAATAAACCCACTCTCTTTTTCTCCCACCTCCAATACACTTGATAAAGCAACTTTTGATGGTATGTTGTAGATAAGACATTTAAAATGATTTATATATGGCCATATGTCATGTTAAAAACATAATGTCAAACAGAAAAGAGACAATTACAAATCCAAAATGATTTATTACAAAACAAAGGCATATGGTATATTCAGTGTGGAGTTCACAGTTGACCTGAGAGCTTTGATGAAGTCTCGCTGGGCCAGACTAGTCAGTGTAGTGCTTCTATCAGCTACCGGTTCTTCGGTTTTTGTGCCTTTCCCACCAGAGGATGCTCTAGCAATGGTCACTCAACTCCCTAAACCTCTGCCTAATCTGAGCACGGAACACGTGAAACAGTTGTTGGATGTATGGATACAGGGTTGGATGCGTTACAGTGTTGAATACAGCAGGACACATAATACCTGCTTTTGGAATTATTCTGTGGCAGGCTAATTGACATGCATGTATTAATGCGTACTGGTTTACAGTAGGCGTACTGTAATAAGGCTTTTTGTTAGCGTTATAATAATTATCTTATGTGCTGTTTTTTTTTGCAGTTTGAATCGCTTGTCTGATATTGAATTTCTTCACAAGGCATTGGATTAAATAAAACGTTTCTTGACTCAGTTTACTGTCCCACACAAATTTAATAAAAAATGTGAAACTTTCCTGGCCCTGCTAGATGCAGCCTATAGCTTATCACATAAACTTAACACACACACACACACAGTATAAAGCACTTTATACATCATCTTTGTGCATATTGTAACATGTGTACTGTAGCATCTATCTATCTTTCATAGGACAATGCAAATTATGTGTTGTCTCACCCATTAGTTTTGTATAAATTATAATGGATAATAAACAATTATTCATTACCTTTCAGGCTTAAAGCGTGTATAATGGGTAAAGTAATTACCTTTGACTGATTTTATTCTTACCATAGAGTTCAACAGTTTGCCGAAATACAGCTTTATGTCTACACCCGCTGGTTTCAAAGGCACACTGGTGTTCTGCCAGGCGGAGCTGCCACTCAGTAGTAGCCCACACCAGTAAACACTTCTAATCAGTGACGCCCCGTCATTGACCTGCATTGAACCCCGGCATAACAAAGACACTTCCTTCACGGTTGTTCACGCGAGGCTATTGATCCCAGCAAACAACCCATCTGGGGTGCGTTGCAGCCATTGAGTACCACCTTCGCAACTCCTCTGTCAACTGCCCTCCCCGCTCCCTTTTCACTGCAATACAAACACACCTACGTTTACCTTCGATGAGCGGAGCCATAACAGCTCACTAAGTGTTTGTTCAAGCAGAAGGCAAAGAGTGGGAGGGAGGGAGGGAGGCTAAGGAAATGATAAATCACAAGCAAGGACTATTTGAAGTTGACAGTATTACATCCTTGGACTGTTCTTCAGTAGGCAAGGTTAGGCTGTCTATCGGTGGGTTGTGGCTCCCTGTGAGCCCGCAGGAAAGGCAAAATTAGGCAATTACAGGCAAATAAATCTTGTATCCCCTGACAGCAGCTTTCAGAGCCTGTGTGTAAAATGGTGTTAGGATTCAGACAGAGTGCCTCTGTGCACCACAATTTATGAGTGTGTGATGTACTCCACACAGTATGAAGAAATGGCGCCCGCTTCACTGTAACAGAAGCGCTATGAAATACCTGACTATTTTTATCGTACTAATCTAGATTTTGGACATACACATATGTGCCCAATTAAATGTATCGATGTGCAGAAGGCCCATTGTTAATTCTGTGGAGTGCAGCAGCATATTTTACACATGATAATGTAGGCCATTAGACAGTATTACAATGCAGTGCTGCATTACATCACAGCTTGCACCAGGAGCTAGCTCTTTGTGTCATTGTGGAAAGGGATTTGAAAAAGGGTTGTGGTGGTAGGTTGCAATTCTTGGCCACCAGAGGGTAGTGTTGAGTGGCAATAATGGCTTCTGTAAACAACAACGGTGATACATGAGTCCATCGTGGAAGTGCCCAGTCAAGTCAAGTATGTATATTTAGCCCGTTATCACATGACATTCTCTTTCACATGGAAATAAATGACACTGCTTTCACCTGCTTCTCCGCACAGGCAAGAAAAAACTTCATAAAAACCGCATAGGTGCCAAAATCTGCAGCTCCTCTAGTGGCCACTTGAGGCTGACTGTCAATTATTATAGACTCCCATGTTAAAATCCATCTTTACAGCAAAAATAAAATATCTGTATTAGTCTTCCTGTTTGTGACAACTGTACGGGGGGTGTACTTCTACATTACTCATTAGTTAAGAATATATAAAGCCACACATGTATCTTATTATAACGGATAGCAGGGACTTACAGGCAGAGTCAGGTACTATAAAGATGACAACACCATAGCCACCAGAGCAAGCACAGCTGAAGCTTCAAACACGTTCTGAATGAAAAATTAAACATCTCAATGAAGATACGTGAAACGTGAAAACTTATTTTTAACGCTTTATTGGGTGCATCATTTGCAACAATTAGCTGTAATCAGTTCAACAAGAAGCAATCTGTTCATAACAGTGAGTGGCACATGGATTGGTTGTCCTTTAGTCATATTCTCTTTACATAGGAAATAAAGGTTTTCTTACAAATACTTAACTCCATAGTTGCTCATTTGCATTTGGATGGTGAAATTGATATTCTGAATTTGTGCTGTCAGCCAAAGAATATTAGCCTTACTTTATTGGAAACATTGCTGAACATTTGTTCAAATATTTGGATGGAAACCTAGCAACAGTGAAATACCTTGGCGAAAACAAAATGATTTAGCATATTTAATAAGTGGGTCAACTCTGTTCAAACTTTAAACAATATGGCTTATTTTCTGCTGGCTCAACAAGCTTGTCCCATCACAAAATATCAATCATTGGTCAACAATTCTCTATAATTATGTAATACGCTGTGACATGTTTGGTATTGAGGCAGAAACATAGACTGCTATGTTCACTGAGGTGATTGCATAGTTGCATTCTAGTGGATGTTTTTTCCTGTATGATAACACTCTTGGCATAGCTCTCTGCATCTTGTGTTATTACCAGGAATACTTGGCTACATTTATGGATGGTAATACCGCAGTCGTTAGTATTCATGAAGAGACACACCACATCGTGCGCATGTCGCTGTGGTGGGACATGGCTGGCCAAACAGAGGTAAATGCAGAGTAGTTTATTATGTTTGGGAGCCATAAACATTCTGCCCTTGGCTCCTCCATAGCAGACGGACCATGGAGGACTTTACTACTGCAATAAAGTATGTTCATCGCCTGCCTTCGCCTCTGGCCTCACCTCACTCATACACTCACCAGCACATGTTGGCCACCAGCACACAAACAAAAACAACACACATGCACGTCAGTAGATGGGCCTGTTCCTCCTGCGTCAAACTATACAGGTCCAGCTGTGTGTTGATGCCAGCATCAAAATGGTCTATCATCTATTCAGTTGTTTAGAAATATTGAAATTCTAAAGTGGATGTCTGCAAGATCCACTTTCATTGATTATATATGTATTTTACTGTAAAATCTGTTGTAGGCAGGGTTTTACCGTATACCCACCCACACACACACACACACACACACACACACACACACATTATCTGATCATATTTTGTGTAATTTGTTTATGAAGAACTTCATATCAGACTGCTGTTAAACATATTCATATAACTTGACACTCAGATGTAATATCACAATATTAAGAATATTCTTATATATTTGGGATTTTACATACTGTACTGAACATGCATAATGATGTCTACTGCATGATCAAGGCAGTTCAATGTAAATCATAATCAAATTACATAGAACATTTTTTTGAATGCACACAATCAGCGCAGTGGTTGCTCCAATGCTTGTGTTCAACTGGCGTAATAGTACAGTAGCGTACCGGCTAATGTGTTTGTGTGCGTGTGTGTGTGCGTGTGTATGTGTGTGTGTGTGTGTGTGTGTGTGTCTAACAGCTCAATTAGTTGTTGCTGAGATTATAGTATGGAATTCCTGCTTTCACAACCATCCTGCTAGCGGTCCAATAAGGGTGGGTTAGTAAGATGACGTTGAATTCAAGCGTGTTTCAAAATGGTGGTAGAGCTAGATGGGGTGACCAAAACAGTAGCAACACTGATTGGTTAAATGCTGTTCAATAGTTTCAAAATTAAGGTCTACGCCCAGTAGAGGTCTACGCCCAGTAGGAGCTTGGCCTATACTCTGGTTACGCCAGGCTAGCCTATATAACCCTTCTGCCTATTTTGATATTCGTCGATTTGATTGGTCGGTGCAAATCCCTTCACGTTTTCAGGAGAGGCTTAGTAGCATACAGCTACTGTGTGTTGTCTAACACAGACAGCACCTTTCCTCTGAGAAGCAGAGAAGAGAGAAATCAAATCAAAGCTTACTTGTTCTTCAAATGTACACATACATAGTGAAGTGTATTTCTATATGCTAACATGCTAAATGTTATATAACAGGACCATTTGAAAGTGAAAGTTTCATTGTGATCTATTCATGGAGAAAGGAAAACGAATCATGTATTAAGTAAGTAATTAAGTAACATAAGCACTAGGATTTGTCACAGCTAATGCTGTGCATTTATTGCATAGCAAATTAAAAGGCAAATGTAATTTCTTTCTGAGGAAACCTTCCTTCGAGGTCAGTCTAAACATTCTTTCTTCAAGGTCAGTCTAAATATGCAGGATATGTCTAAATACTCCACACTGGCCTGATCTGGTCAGTATAACCATAAGTCATATTGACATTACACAGTTATTCATTGGGATCTATCATACGGCTGCCATATTTTTCTTCCTCAAGCCCCTGCTGCTATGCAACATTACAACTATTCTTCGCTCAGAGCCAACTGACACTGTCCTATCATGCATTCACATCCCACTGGAAGGTGTCCTGTGGCTGCTTGCCATTTATGTCCAGTTTGTAGAGGCTTCTGAGGTCTGAGCTGATGCTTTGTAGAGATGCATTAGGCTTTGAAGCTGTCCAACTCGTCAGTGTTCTCAGAAGTGATGTCCATGGTGGTGCCTTGGCTTTGGGGCTAACTGCTCAATGCAGAGTGAATGGACAAATGTTAATGCCCGCTCAGTGGAAGAGCATTAGAGCTGTGTTCTGTGCTGTAACACAATGTATTATATTACTCAAATAAAATGTTACTTTAGCGTGTGAAACATACAATATACACTACTGTATTGTTTATGTAGTACTATATATTAAATATAGAATGCATTGTGTTTTAAAGTGATGGTAATGTGATTTTATCAAGTTGAAATATCCACAACATCCACCAAATATCCAATTTTAAAAAATGTCAAAACTCTAATATAAATATAATATAATATTCAAACAATAAAGGTACAGAGTAAGAACTCAGAGCTGAATTTGGGTGATGATAATATATCGTAATGTATTCTTGGAAAGGCAAAGTCTGACTGCTGGACAACAACCTCCTACTCCATCTATCAGATGATTTCAAAGAGAGAGGCTAAAGAAGACATATCAATTCCAGCTCCAGTCTATTCGAGAGCATTCTAGACCACTTGCATAATCCAAACCATAATCTCACACACAGATTGGACCATAATCAATCATTAAAGCCAGCAGCATAACAGGGGCATATGTGTCTTATCATCTCTTCCCCCTTGTTTCATTTCATTTTCCACTGTAGCTATCCAAATAAACGAGAGCCGCTCTCAATATACTCACAACTGTTCTGATCTAGTTTCACGTACAGCTTATGCTGTAGCAGGAACAGATGAGGATTGTATGTGACTGTGAAATAAATTGTGTCAAAGCAAGCAAAGTGTGCTCCCAGGCTAAATCTGTATTTTCACATCACACTCCAGCGAGACCAGCTCAGGCTAATGTTGAACCCTGTTGGAAATACTGTTGATCTGGTTGATGACACACAAATGTATGAGCTACTGCATATCGACAGTATAATGTTACTCATCTATGTGCATAATATTGGATGTGTACATTACTGTAGAGTAGTATGCTACAGTAATATAGAGGGTGCAGACAGTGTATGGTTGTCATGTTCATTCTGAATGTGGGTCCACAAACAACCACTCGGCCACAGACTCCCCCACTGGCTGAACCTTCTTCTAATGAGTATAGGCTATAGAGTACAGTATAGAGCTATATGAGTACAAGTGGTCATTGGGACAAGGCCTTCTTCCTAGTCCTGGAGTCGGTGCTCATATAATGCAGCACCATGTACTACATTGGACACTATAGGAAGAACATACGAACATTGATGAATATTAAACTATATGACGTGCATAATGGCTGTGAACAATAGTATACTTTCATTACACAGCTTTATGAAGTGCATTTATAAGTTGGTAGGTGCTTGAACTACTTGAACTTGAGCTTCATAAAGTATAACTTTACCCCTGGTTGCTATCTACCCAATATGGTGGCTTGAAAAATGCTTTTTACTACTCTGTCCTTACTGTTTTGTGACGTGTGTAATCGCTTCTACTCTGTGTCTGGCCTGCCACTGTCCCGACTGCTGTAGCTTGATTATGAAAATGGTTTCAGGTGTTGTGCAGCCTTCTGCCACTCTACAAAAGCACTGGGCTCTGTGCCATCAAGCATCTGTCACAAATAGCCTACATAGCATATTCAGCATACACAGACAACATAATAATATTGCACATTATAGTGTATTTATGTTTGTAAAGAGTGTCCAGTTCTATCTTCTTCACTCTAATCAAAACTAAATCCCTCCGCAGCTCTGCCCCACACATTGAAATGCATTACAAAGCCAAGCAGCTTTGTTATTGTAAGCGGTGTTCGCCACTTTGTTTATGTTGCTATTTCTGGAGCCAGGGTGCTGTAGAAGTACTGGATTATTTTTTCAGCACACAGAAATCAGTAAATTATGTGAGGAAATATTTGGTGAATTTTACAAAAAGTGTATTATCTTACAATTCTTGCAATAGCTGACTTTACCTTTAAGAGTTAGTACAGTATACACATTTGTCTATGGTTCTCTCAATGTTTGCTGTTGTTGAAGCAGGGTAGTTTATTGTTTTATGCTGAGTTATGGTGAGCTCAAACAATGGCTCAAGCCCAGTGGGGCTGCCTGCTCCCCATGGGTCCATGGGGAGCAGGCCCCCATGACTGTGGCCCTCTCAGGTCTAGTTGTCCTCAACCCTGGATCCACTCCCTTTATATCTCTGTATATATGTCTCTCTGCTCCAACACACCTGACTCTAATGAATGGGTCGTTATCTGTCTCTACAGAGGTCTGTTAAGGGCTCATTCATTAGAGTCAGGTGTGTTGGATCAGGGAGCTATCTACAACATACTGTGGGTCCCCAGGACCATGGTTTGAATTGTTTTCTTACTGTACTCTTATCCTACAGTACATTCTTATACTAAAAGAAGCCAGACATCCAAAACAATCCTGGTTCCAGAAGCTTAAATAATTACTTCAGATGTAACTGCTCCCTAAAATGTGTTTTTTGAGCTGTATACTAAATAATAGGACTGACCTGTGATGAGACACGTTGTGTTGTGAGTTGTGTTAATATTGACTAAATTACATTTTTTAAATCTGCATTTTATGTGCTGAAAACAGAACTACACGTCATGTCTGTTAAAAATCATCCCAGGACCTAGTGATGGGACGTTCGCGAGCGAGCTGGCTCCTTTAAGTGTACGATGAGAGCCGGTTCCCGACTGAGACATTTTTAAGAGCCATTCTTTTTTTCCCACTTTTTTAAAACGTTTTTGTTTTTATTTATTGGTAAACAGAAAAATAGGCTATCATTCATCTGTCGGGATTGGGTGCGGGCTGTTGGAAGATGTTGGAGTCACTATGAAGCTTCCAGTCACGGCAGGCTATAGTTGTGAGTTCTGTGCCTTGTTCACACCCTCGGGTAGTGTGACAAAGTTGGCTATACAACGGTAAGTCAAAGTAAAAGGTTTTAATGCAACAAAAACTATACATGGACACAGTGCAACCGAACATTAGCCTTAGCAGTTTCAAATAATAACCCACAAGGTATAAACTCAAAAGCACAGTCTATAAAGACGGGGAATGATTAGGGAACAAGGAACAGCTGTGGAAGGCCCTGATTGCCACCTGTCGCAGATCGGCTATCAGTACTCCGGGGTCTGGCGTGCAAGAGCGCGCCAGACCGGAGGGCACAGCCCCACCGCGGGACGTCAGCATGACAGGTAGTTGATAAGATGTACTTGCACTTCACTTGTATCCGTAAGTATTAAAGGTATGGTCATTCTAGCTAACTTCCAGCTCAAATCAAAACAGTAAAAAAGTGTATAAGCTTACATTTATCTTACAATAGCTGATTTTAACTGCACGTGCGCATAACATTAACCTGCTCTCGTCAACAGTAGGATATGCATACAGAGCCATGATATCAGTAATAGCCAATTCCAAGTTATTTAATTATTTCTCCTTAAAATAAATATGTTAAAAAAAAATTCAAAAATTGTTTGACAAAGTTTATTCACTAACTAAAATTGGCTTTTCAACCGCATGTCAAAATCACATGCTTTTATACCAATAACAATGTAAAAGAATGCTAGGCTATTCAGGAAATTATACGATTAGGCTATTGATGCACACATATCAATCATAGGTCATAATGATTGATAGCAGGTACTAGCAGGTACACTATCCACTACTCATCACTACACAACCAACTTCCCCTGCATTAGTCACTGCCCCACTAGATCCC
>JAODOY010066234.1:0-16739 GCA_025399855.1 Forbesichthys papilliferus
AGTAGCGGCTCTACTCCGAGTTCCTCACGGATAGCTGAGCTTCTCACCCTATCTCTAAGGGAGAAGCCAGCCACTCTTCTGAGAAAACCGATTTCGGCCGCTTGTACCCGTGATCTTGTTCTTTTGGTCATGACCCACCCTTCATGACCGTACGTACATATGTATGTAAAAAAAAAGTTATGTTTTTGGAGGGAGTAGCTAATAATTGTTAATAGCTAACATCATAAAGCAAATCTTAATAGCTAAATTATTCATTCATTTTTAAATTGTGTAACTGTGTGGGACATAACACGGTATACACGCAGAAAGGATCATGTTTAAGGTGTATTTTAATGTCATCTAAATTAATCAATTTCGGGTATAGGCCTAACCTTTGGACAAAGCAGCGCACAACTCGACAAAACACCAAGCATTTACTTGCGATTGTGAGCAAAGGTGCAGTGATAAGCTAACATCGAGTTAACCATGAAGAGAAACTGCTCGGTGCAGTTTAGAGATGCAGGGTAAGTTGCCATGACAGCATACCTCACGCAAAATCTCTCCAGCTTTCGTAATATGGGTTACTCTGCAAGTTACACCCGACATTGCAAAGTTACTCCATGAAGTTACCTGGATAAGCCAGTTACCTTCCTTTGTAGTATAGGCCACATATATAAGTATGACAGACACAATGTGCAGCTGTACCACATTATGAAATCTGCCTGCGTTTGAAACCGACCTTTGACATAACTTCAGTATACTCCACTAGTTCAACCACCACCATCATCATCACCATTGGGTCAGTGTCACAGCAAATTCCTCATGGCTGATGTAATAGTCTGCAGCAGCCTACATATTGTCAATCACAAATATAGTATAACATCTGGAATGTACGGTTGCCTACTTGTTACATTTTCAAAACTCTGCTTCTGTTACGTCTAAAACTTTTATTTCGGCAGAAATACACAACAAACGTTCTTTAGTAGTATTGTATCTCAACATTCAGATGTTAAAATCCACAGCAGTGTTTTCTGAGAAATACTTTATACGGTTCTACAGTGCATTCTCGGGCCTACTGCGGTCATATTGGCTGGAATTCCACAACCGTTTTTGCCTTTCATACAACAATAACGTCAACGTAAAACATCCCCACTTTTGGAAAGGACGTGCCTTGTTAACATAACATTTCCAGAACTATATCATCATCACAATAACCATCATCGGGTCGGTGTCAGGGGGGTCACAGCTATTTCCTCGGACTGCGGCTCAGGGCGCTTCCTCGCGTCGACCCCGCAGACGTGCTTTTTCAGCTGCCGTGAGTCAGAGAATCCGCGGTTGCACTCGGCGCAGTTGTACGGGCGCACTCCCGTGTGCACCTGCATGTGGAACTTGACGTGGCTGAGCTGCCGGAACTTTACGCCACACACCTCGCACTCGTAGGGCTTCTCGCCCGTGTGCACCTTCAGGTGCCGGTAGTAGTTGGCGTAGACGCGGAAGGCCCGGCCGCACTGGCCGCAGCGGTGCGGCTTCTCCCCGGTGTGCTGCAGCTCGTGGGTCTTGAGGCCCTGCCGCTGTATGAAGCGCCTGCCGCAGACGCCGCAGCCGAACGGCCGCTCCTCGCTGTGCGTCTTGCGGTGGTAGGCGAAGGTGGACTTGTGGAGAAACGTCTTTCCGCACACGCCACAAACGATGGGCTCCTGCTCGCTGTGCGCTGCCTCGTGCCGCTCCAGCTCCGGCTCCGTGTCGAAGTGTCGCCGGCAGATCCGGCAGCTGAGGGGCGTAACGTCCACCGTGGTCCGGTCGGGGCGGTAGATGACGCGCAGGCCGACACGCACCCTATGCGGCCGCGAGCCGCGGCCCGCGCGGGTGCGGCCGTCGACGCGCGCCCGCCCGCCCTCGCCGTGCCACAGCGCCTGGTGCCGCCGCAGCTGGCAGTTGTACAGGAAGGTCTTGCCACACAGGTCACACATGAAGGGCTTGGTGGCCCCGTGCACCAGCATGTGGTCTTTCAGGTGCGTGGCCTGGGCGAAGGTCTTGCCACACAGCGAGCACTGGAACGGCCGCTCGCCCGTGTGGATGCGCGCGTGCCGCTTCAGGTTGTGGCGCAGCGTGAAGCCGGCCCCGCACGTCTCGCACTTGAACGCCTTGCCGCGGTGCACGGCCTGGTGCACCTGCATGGAGCGCCGCTTGGCGAAGGTCTTCCCGCAGGTGGGGCACGCGTGCGTGCCGCCGCTTTCGGCGTCGTCGTGCATCCTCATGTGGCAGCGCAGGCTGGCCCGGTGCCGGAAGCGCTCCTCGCACACGCCACACGTGTGCATCCGGTCGGCCGAGTGCACGGCCTGGTGTGTCCGAAGCATGCCGACGGTCTTGAAGCACTTCCCACAGACGCCGCAGCAGTGCGGCTTGGCGTTCACGTGCACGAGCCCGTGCGACTTCAGCAGCGCTCTGCTGCGGAACGACTTGTCACACGACTGGCAGGGGAAGGAGGGGGGGCACTTCAGCTGCTCGTGGCGGCGGACGTGGCGCTCCAACGCCGCCGCGTTCTTGAACGTGCACGGGCACTGTTCGCACGTGAACACCTCTGCGTGCATACGCATGTGGCCGGTCACGTGGGAGCGCCTGCTGAAGGTCTTGTCACACACCAGGCAGGCGAAGTACATCCCTCTCCTCTGGTAAAGCTTCTGCTGTGTTCCCTCGCCATTGGCCTCTTGCGGTAACACTCTGCCACCTGCTGGTGAGAACGCGCAATAGCAAAGATAATGCAATGCACTGCATTGTTAAAAAGGAAAATAACAGTAGAAGCACAAGAGTGGGACAATGTCAAGTTTATTTATACACATTCACATTTCACTTTCATTGGACACAAACAACTATTCCACACATCAGGCAAAAAACATAATTAAATAAACCTAAAAACCCCAACAAACAACTCTGGTATTTAGGACATCATTTTGAGTCGAATGAGGCGTTACTGGTGGTAATGTAAAATATACAGCCAAGTTAGCATTGCATGCCATTGTATTTTTTCTAATAGAAGAAAAAATGTACTGATTTTAAGATGCCTTAAGGATAAATCCCTCTACTAAATCTGTAAATAAGTATGTCTTACCCTCTGTGCTGACTGAGGTGGAATCAGTGCCTGGATCAGTTTGGTGTTCAGGATTTCCATCTGGAAAAGGGGGAGAATAAGTCCAAACTTACATAAACCACAACTAGAAACAGGACAGTAGTAAGTTACAACAGACAGAAACTTACCACTGTTGCTCACCAATATAGACCTTGTGTCAGGAGGTAGTTCAGTTTCCACCTTGTTAAGACCTAAGATATGAGGGCAGATATTAGGGCTGGACCATATGGACTAAAAATACATAATATGCCAATGCATGTTTTAGGACACAATGTATAATCACTAATATTTTAGCACATTATGACAACAATTCAGACAAACAAAAAAATGTGTGTGTGTGTATATACAGTATCTCACAAGAGTGAGTACACCCCTCACATATTCAAATATGTGAGCATATCTTTTCATGTGACAACAATGAAGAAATGACACTTTCCTGCAATGTAAAGTAGTGATTGTACAGCTTGTAGAACAGTGTGAATTTGCTGTCCCCTCAACATAACACAACACACAGCCATTAATGACTAAACTGCTGGCAACAAAAGTGAGTACACCTCAAGTGAAAATGTCCAGTTTGGACATTTTCACTTGAGGTGTACTGTACAATCACTACTTTACATTGCAGAAAAGTGTAATAAAGGCTAAATAAAATCAATACCCTGCAGCTAACTCCTACCCAATGTCGTAAATGCTTTACACACACTAGTAACAACTCAGAGGTAGAACACACAAAGGAAAGCCAAATCTGCGGATGTCTAGTTTGACCATACGCTACACACCGTTCCATAAAACATACCGGTGTCTTCTTGTCCATTCTGCAGCAAAGGCGGAGCGGAGCACGTGGTCTCTCCGTGTCTTTCATCTGCCACTTTCAGCATCCCAAACGGCGTCAATGTGAATATCATACCGCTCTCTTCAAACAGCACTGGGCTACCGCTCAGGACATGTTCTTTCCATCTGCAGGCCTTCTCCAGATCGGCCTCCAGCCTCCTCACGTCGGCCTGCATCATCCTCACGTCGGCCTGCAGACTCTTCACGTCGGCCCGCAGACTCTCGTTCTCACTCCTCATGTGTGTGGACATCTGGCTGAATAAGGAGTGCACTTTCCGTGACGCTTCCCTCGCCAATCTCTGAATGGCGTCTGTCTGGTTGAACTGTGGATTATTATATGAAATGTTACCTTACCATAAGGTTTAGAAATACGTTTAGCCATAAAACATGGATAAACACTTTTTTCCCCCTCTTCTCTAACATTTTGGATGATTGAAGTTCACCAATTCGGGAACATAATTTCCCAGTCATGATTATAACTTGAGAGGTCGTTCATTTGCAATTTCCAAGTCGGAAACTCGTATTTACCATAAATCCGATATGATGTGAATGCAGCATAACTTCTACTTCACAACTCTCAGCTTGTATTCGTAAATAGATAATGGTGCAACCGCATTATTTGCTACTTTTACATTAGGTCAGCTATAGAGAAACGAGCAAATACTGTATCTATCTTTGTTAAATATATGTTTTTAGTACATTCTCTCCCTCTTCTCGATCATGTCGAACAGTTATTTGTCCCAATAACTCAAAGCATTTGGGTGATTGGGACAGTGTGAAAGCTCAAAACAGCACAAGCAATACATACAGATATGTTAGCTAGTGAAAAATGTGTTAAATGAACAGAGTAGTTTCACAGAAAAGAATTGTGTGCATTATATTAACAAATTAACTGTGTTATTTATAAGCATACAATCAAAGTCCTTATAGGCTCTAAGATCTAGATATAATGTGTCAATACAATTGACCTATCCCAAGCACCGGCCCTTTATGCATGTTTTCCAATAACAGTTAAGTATTTTTTATCACCTGTCTGTTTTCCTTTAATACCTATCTATAATGTGTTGTCCCACCTAGTTACAGTAACTAGTTAGGACAAGGCTTGGGATAACTAAATTGGCCAAATAAATCATATTTGGCCTGCTGTCCCAATCACCCAAACTTAGTGTCCCGATTAGCTTCAAAGATGTTGAGGTTTTGGACCAGTTTACAGTTGTGTATGCCACACCTCATTAGAGTAAGATAGGAGCTTATTTAGTTATTATATGTTTATATAACATCATATGGATCACAAAAATATATATCATATGTAAGCTAATATTTTGGATTTTGAATGCTTGTACCAGGACTTTCACAAAGTAGAAATACAAAAAACGTCCCAATCACCATTAAGTCTCACTATTCCAATATCTCTGTCTCTTCTATAATGTCTCTGCTAACAATAACATGCCCTGGTAACGCTGACCTGTAATTCCACTGTATTGCAGGACCCGTTCTTTGCACCGCCGATCACATTAACTGCAGCTTCAATAACCATCTCCATTATGGAAACTGTTTCAAGGTAAAACGTTTCAATTTCAGCCATCCTGAGCGATTATACTTTATTTATTTCTCAACCGTAGTGAAGATGAGTGGAAAGCGTCACGTGAATTCGGAAACGGAAGCGGCTTCTTCTTGTCCTTCAGAATAAAAGCTTTAAATCTCAAAGTGTAAAATTCTCTTTTAATAAGTAATATCGCCGACAATATGAGGTTGGATGTTATAGGCCTACGATTTTAATGAAAACAAAATGTGTAAATAATTAGTAAATACAATTAACAGTAAGCTAGACTGTATAATCAGGAATCTACTGGCCACCGTCCAATCTCTGAGGTACCAAAAAAACGACACTGTAGTAGGTTACACACTCATGTACAGCAGGTGGCGATATGCACAACATGTCAGTTGCATTCTGACAATGAATGAGCGAAGAAGACAAAACCCGTCTCCTTGACAGGAAAAGGTTTTGTTGTATCATCATTTAGCAAAACATCAACATAGTTGGAACAAACGCAATTTATAAAATATCACTGAAAAGCGCCTGGCTGGAAGAGTAGCTTAACGTGTTATCAACATAGTTGGAACAAACGCTATTTATAAAATATCACTAAAATGGCTCAGTTGCCGACAATACCACCTAACCATAATGCGAACAATACATGTGCACAATGTGGTAAGCACTTCTATAAAATGACCAATAAATGTAGATTATTTAAAAGATATTCATCGGTCCAAGCGGAATATACATGTATACTGGAGGAATTCGTTGGGAAAATCTACGACACGAGACTGGCTATTTGCAGACCTTGTAAAGATTTGATTATTAGGTATAATAACTTCTTAAAAGAAACGGAAAGACTAAAGTTACTCATAACAAATATGAGCAAAGCCAGACAGAAAATATGGCCGACGCTTACACTAGAGACTTCAGATGAGGGATCACTGAAATCTGCGAAGGAGAGTCTGTTGTTCCATAGACCCACATCTGAAAATGATACAAGTTCCTCGGTGGTCATGCCATCCACTGACCACGGTGTCTTTGATCCAGGGTCTACAAAGGTGCGTCAGTTGTAGCCTGTACGTCTACATAAGCTGTGCAATTAGCTACAATAGCCTAAATAACCAATAAAATCTAAAGGCAAAGGTGCTTGTTATTGTCACATGTAGCGAAATAATGGCCTATATGCACACCTTTTGAATTTCACCTGCAATTCAACTGGATCTCATGACAGCTCATAATATTTGATTTCAAATGAATTAAGATACATGCAATGCAGTGTGGTTGAATTACATAGATTAAATATGTCTCTGTCTTTCAGGTCATTACAATATCTAAAACACAGACTGAGACTATTCGGTATGTCAAGGGACCTATGAAGAAGCTCATTAACGCTATTGCCAGGGGACAGTATCACACACTAGCAAAGCACTTAATGAAAATGCCAAGCCAGTCCAAGCTGCTGATCAGAGAAGTGCTCATAGCCGTTCAAAAGGAGTGCAGGATCCTGGCGAATAAGAGGTTTCTGTCAGTAGCCCAGCGGTCCTCCCCGTCCTGCTTCACCTCTTTCACATGCGACCAAGTCCTGTCTGAATGGAGGGTCACAGCGCCGACGTTCCTGCAGTTCTTGGAATGTGCGAGTGCTTCAAAAGCCATTCCGATTAGGATAAGACAAAGACGAAGACCTCTTCCTCTGGGAGAAAACTCCAGGGCGAGTAGGGAGTCCGAGGTAGCGATGGCAGGCCTTATACTGCTCAAAGCCAGGAGCAAACACTCGAACGCTCCGGTGTTCCAAAAACCCCTCGTGATGCGCCATGGCGGTGCCAAGAGACGTGCTGGTAGACTGCACAAACACGGGGATGGTGGGAATCGCACCGTCGCACTTAACAGGCTGAAAGAGATTGTGGAGACGTGGACGTGGAGCACTGGACTCCTGGAATGGAAGAGGCTTTTGTCAGAGAGTGCAGGCCTCAGCGGGGTAGATGAGCTGGACTTCAGCTCAGCCGTACTTACTGATCATTCATACAGCTCAAATTTGCTTCCTGATCATTCCTACTGCAAAGAGGAACCTGCTAAGGACAACATGCGCGATGCTGCAGGGGTTAGTATATTTTTTGACTTTGTATAAAGCAGTGATGCACCGATCCGTTTGTCTGTTTGTTTGGTGGCTGATACTGATTTTTAGTCCACAAAATAGACCCATATCTATTAAATAATCTATGTATACACTTTATATATACACTTTTAATGAATGTAAAACATTTGTAATCCAGGTAAATGCATGAAATCAAGAAAAGGCCAAATTAATGGTGAATTTATAGACATTTAATTGACAACACAAATAGTTTTTCTGTATCAGCCATTATAAATAGTGTGCCAATAATTTTCGGTTATAAAATCTTTTATAACTCAGATTTGTCCGGTTGTGTGACTTTCAAGTTCAGTCTACTACTCATTGAATATACCCAATTTATGTAAGCCTATCGGCAACCGTTTTTGTGATTGTAGGCTATAACATATACTTGCCTATATTGTCTCATGGCAGAACGTACAAATATAAATGTCTGCGGCGAGTCAGTAAACAGCAACTGAATAGGCCTATCAGATGTCTAACTATATTAATAGAATCTCCAGTCGTATTTACGCATCACAGGCACACATGTGCATACAATTACACCAGAATGCAGGAAGTTTGGATGTTTAACCCTCAACATTTCTGGGGGAGGACCCAGAAATTCTGGAGGACCCAATCTTGTCTGCATTAAATCATGGATGTGAAATCTCCCGTAAATCTTCAGGTGCCGTAAAAGAGTGTCGTTAACTGTCGCGAGAGTGAACGAATACAAACAGTATAACATATTTGATACAAACACTAGCTCGGCTCTGTTAGTGCCATGGCTTCCCAGAGAAGAAAGTACGACCTGAAATTCAAGCTTTCTGTTGTCAAATACGCTGAACAAAACTCGGGAGAAGCAGCAGCAAGACATTTCTCCGTTGATTCGAAGAGAGTGAGAGAATGGCGAAAAAATAAAGTTGAACTTCAGTGTCTGTCTGAGAAAGACGGTAACAGGGCCAGGCTGAATGGTGGTGGGAGGAAGAAGGCCAGCGGTGAGCTGGAGCAGAAGATGTGCGATTGGATTCACGGCATGCGGGCACGACAAAGTAGAATCTCCCGCAAGATGATCAGGGTGAAGGCTAAAGAATTATACGCCACCGTGAATGATAGCGGTTATATGGAGGACTTTGCCGCCAGTGCCGGCTGGCTCGACAGATTCCTCCACCGCAATAACTTCTCTGCCAGAAGACGCTCAGCTGTTTCCCAGAAAGACGCCACGCACTTAACCGAGAAGCTGGTGGATTTAGTTACATTTTCGACGCCGGTGATTGAGACCAAGGAGGAGATTGTGATATCTCCTATTCAGATGAGGGCGTCTGGACATGGCGATTCATCTTACAATGTACCGGTAGGCCACATGCTTTCCCAGTTGCTTTACTGGTGTAATGTGTTTCAGCCAACAAGTTCCAGACCAAATAATATACAGGGTGTGGCTATTATTGTGTGGGGGCTCAGTGAATGGACAAGGAAAACATCTTAAATTTAGTTATCAAAAGGAGCTCATGTACAATATAATTGCCTTAATGTGTGTGGTTTTTGGTTAGAGATACTGAGTAGTCCTGGTAACCTTTTTGTGTATTTGGTGTAGTCTAAGGTTACAAACCACAAAATTAAGTTATTTTGGCCGAGTGGCTATGGGATCAAATAGCATAATCATGATCCCATAGGCATCTAGGACTTTAATTAAACGTATTAGCGAGTAAACTAAGGGGGGGGGGGGGCATGCAAGTCTGACTTTCAAAGCCACTAAAGGCCAATTTAAGATACTCTGTAACCTACAGATGGAGCATAACCTATGCTGTAGCCTGACTGGGAGCCAAGTGATTAGATATATTCTAAGCACTAGCAAGGGATAGCTTGCATGTAGCAAAATGCTTACTTTACCTATTTGGCAATCTCATAATTGAACACCATTACACACCAGTATTATCCAGTGGAAATATGTTAATTTTAAGTTTCCCATGTATGAGTTGATAACAGACCCTAGAAGGGGAGAATACCAAACGCAATACATTTCTTACATTAGTCCCTTAAGACCCGTAGTCCCATATAAGGGCATGGGCACCTCTGAAAATGACAGGTCTGGCGAGGTCGATGTGGTCTACCTGATTTATTTAAACATGGTGAAGTTAGTTAAAGTCCAAATCAACGGTACCCCTTTGGCTTTCATCCTTTATAAAGTGCACACTGCTCACAACTGAAGGGTTTTCCCCCCACTGCGTTTGCTCTTTCTGCACATATGACAAGTGTAGGGCGTCTTGTCATACACTGCAGTATTCAAGTGGTTGGAAGCTAAAACACTTGTAGTCAAGTTTAGCAAACATGTCAAGGTCCGCTAGCCAAATGTTCATGTGCGCGGCGAAAAAATATTATCAGATGTTTCTACACAGACCGGACTCCGTAAATGGGAACACACCGTGGTGCAGACCGCACCACAATACCCTAGCCTATGCCATGCTTTTAAAGGCAGGTTAAATCATCCTCCAGAACGCTTGCTACCTTCGTGCTCAAATCCAAACAATATCCCTCTGCGGCGCCGCGCCACACATGGAAACACTGAATTAAAGCTTAGTACTACGGCTTTGCTGATGTGAGCGTTGTTTGCCACTTAGTTAGCCACTTTCTTGCTGTGTTGAAGTATCTTGATGCTTTTTTCAAAACGCACAGAACGCTAAGTTAGCAGAATGCAAGGGGATACTTGACCCTTGACAATTTGACAGTTAACTTAAAATTAGCTTAAATAGTTGGCTAACTTTATCCAAGGCTACCTGGATCTGCTTAACTATGTTACATTACACCCTCTATTTGCTAAATCGTCTGGAAAAAAAATTGAAATGCCCCACATATTTATATATGGAAAATGGGAATAATATGTATCTTTTTAAAGTATATAAAATCATTGTTGTTTGGTTTTAAATTCCCCATAAAAATAAAAAAGCTACATTTTATGATCATTGTAGACTACGGGTGTGCAAATAATCAAATATGATCATGTCTTCTAACGATCACAATGTAATCGAGCCACATTACATTTAGCATAGGTCTGTCCGCAATATCATTTTACAGGCTTTGAATTCTCGTTAGTATTTCCGAACGAGTGTTTGAATACTTGAATGTTAGAACTCCTTATAAATCCATGGGGGCTGTCAGGACTTTTTGCCGACTTTCAATAGGGCTATGTGCACACGACTGTAGGCTACAATAGCAGGTACGGCGGTCTTGTTAGACCACCGACATACTGTGGTCTGACAGAAGCAGCATTCTATAAAATAACGATCGTAATTTCAATATTGACCAAAAATAACCACGATTATGATTCTTTCATAATCGAGCAGTCGTGGCACACACATAATGAACTGAGACATGAGATTGAACAAATTACTATAAATATTCATGTTTGAAATAAGTTACACATTTTAAAACAAAATGTAAACGGCCACAAAAATTTAGTTATACATTTTTTTAAAGGTTTATTAATTATCTTAAACTGTGTGTGTGGGTGGGGGGGGGCACGAAACACTTCACTAAGTGAAGTAAATAATCCCATGTGCGTTTACTGACGTCTGTGCCCATTGACACCCAGGTGAGCACTACTGCATTACAGCCACATTAAACTCGCAGCCATGTTTCTTGTATTGCCGAGAATCAGAAAAGCCACGTCCACACTTGTCGCACTGGTACAGCTTGATGCCCGTGTGGATCTGCATGTGCAGCTTGATCTGATTGGACTGGCTGAACCGCCGGTGACACTGCTCGCACTCGTAGGGTTTCTCCCCCGTGTGCACCTTCTGGTGCCTCTGGAGGTTCCCGCTGCAGCTGAATGCCTTGCCGCACCGCTCGCAGCCGTAGGGTTTCTCCCCGTTGTGCGTGCGCTCGTGCAGCCTCAAACTGCTGGCCGCCTTGAAGCTCTTCCCGCACGCGCCGCAGCCGTAGGGCTTCTCGTCCGAGTGAGTCTTCTCGTGGGAGCTCAGCGCGTACTTGTTGCTGAACGACTTGTTGCAGACACCGCAGCTGTAGGGCCTCTGCCCGTCGTGGGCCTTCTCGTGAATCCTTAAGTAAGACGCGGAGGCGAACCCTTTGAGGCAGATTCCGCAACGGAAGGGATTCGTCGGCGTCTTCCGCCAAGCGCGGCCTTTGCCGGCGCTCTCCGACGTCCTATGGCCGCCGTGCGCCGCCTGTTGGTGCTTGAGCAGCTTGCAGTTGAAGAGGAAGGTCTTCCCACAGAGGTCGCACATGAACTGCTTTGTGGCGCCGTGCAGCAGCATGTGCGCCTTGAGGCGGTTGCTGTCGGCAAACCTCTCGTGGCAGTCGGTGCACTCGTACGGCTTCTCGCCCGTGTGGATGCGCAGATGCCGCCGCAGGTTCGCGCCGAGCCCGAACATGACGCCACACACGTGGCACGTGAAGGGCTTCTCGCCCGTGTGCACCACTCGGTGCTTCCTCAGCGACGCGGCGGCCGTGAACGACTTGCCACACACGTCGCACCCGTAGGGTGCCTCGCCCGTGTGGCCCCGCACGTGCACAGTCAGCGAGTACGCATACCGGAAGCTGCGATCGCACATGCCGCAGCGGTGGCGCCGCCGGTCGCTGTGCACCGTCTGGTGGAAGCGCAGGCAGCTCCGGCTCTTGAACGCCCGTTCGCACAGCGGGCACTTGAACGGCCGCTCCTCGGAGTGCACCACGCGGTGGCAGCGGGCGAGCGCGGCCGTCCGGAACACCTTCTCGCAGATCTGGCACTGGAAGCCTTTCGTGTCAGCCTCGTGGCGCCGCAGGTGGTTCTGGAGCGACACCTCCCCCTTGAAGAGTTTCCCACAGCGGTCGCAGGCTAATGCCGCGGCCTGGCCACTCGTCTCGTGGCGTGCGAGGTGCCTCTGCAGTGACGGCTGCAGTCTGAACTTTCTCCCGCACCGGTCACAGCCGAAGGGCAGGGGCTGCCGGTGGTGACGCAGAACGTGGTTCTCCAGGAGGGTTTCCATCAGGTACCCTCTGGGACAGTGGGGACACTGGAAAGGCTTCTTGTGGACTTTGGCATGCCTGTGCAAGTCTGCCCGCCAGTGGAATCCAACATGGCAGACGCTGCAGAAGAAACGCTTCATCGTGCGCAACGCCCTGTTCTTCAGGTTCCTCTCGTGGCGTTTGCCCAGGTCGGCCGTGTCTGAGTCCCCTGGTGGCGGAAAGCTATTATAACGCCTGCTTGTGATCAACATTGTTACTGTTCTACATTTCATTTGTGTAAATAAAAGGGGGGCAGGAGAGTCTGGCGGACTCTGTAACTGTATTTCATTGTCACGTTACTTTGGATAAGAGCCCGCTATCTTAACAAATTGCAAATCATACCTGCTGCTATAACAGACTCTGAAATGTCCTTGTCAATCCTCGGTTCCATTTCGAGTGGGGTCTGTAGCGTGGGAATCTGGGGTTTGTACATTTTCTGTAACAAGAAAAAAAAAAAAACGAGGCATTTAATGGAATTACTTAAATCTAGGCTAATTTAAAACAATATAAGTAATGCAGTAAATGTGTGCAAATGACAATCTTGATGGAGGTAAATAAATCCCAGCTCATAGTGGGTCCTCTCTGTGAATTTAATGATTACAAATAAACATGAATGTAGGCAAAGATTTGAACGGACAGACTTCAAACACTGGAACATGACTGCACGGAGAGGAGGCAGACACCTTTTCTTGTTGTAGTTTCACGTGGACCTTTGTGTGGCTCAAAAGATCGGCACGCCAATGAAAGCCGGCACTGCAAACCTTACAGAAGAAGCGCCTCGCTGCTTTACTCTCCTGCCATTTGTGTGTCATCTGCATCTCTGCTGGGCCTGGGTTACGGGTGGGCAAAACACCAACCTATTAGTTACTACTTTGTCCCCTCAGCAGCTCCCTCAGATGAGCCAGGCTAGCGGTCTGCACCATTTTGTTCTTATTTACAGACCTTGGCTGAAACACCAATCACCCACCCCCACCCAGTCTGCGTTTAGAACGAGAAGCTAGTCCGTTGAACCGATTGCTTCTTTACACTTTGAAGATTGCACTGTAAAATGACTAGGCCTATTTGCATAGTTTGTCGCTGATGTACTGTTAAATCTGAAACACAAACCGTACCTCTTCCAAGTTTTTCTTTTTCTGTCCTCACTCGTTTTGACGTGTTTTTACCCCGGGGTTTCTGTAACAGGAAAACAAGCAAAAACCGTTCTAATAAGGATACTGTACACTTTATTTTTACTGTGAACCACGTGCAGAAACTATGAAATAACTTTAATAAGCAAAAAAAGACATGAAATGTTATTTTATACATGGACAATATGAATAAACTTTGAGCACCTTTTAAAAAATCTGTTAACAAAATGCTGTGACATAACAAAGCAGAATAATCTGTCAAATAAAATCATTTAAAAAAAATGAAATTCAAAGAGATAAGAAAAATAAACAAACAAAATTACAACAGATGAAGAACCACATAGTAAACAAGACGTTTCTACCACATTACCAACCCAACGGCTCTCCACCAGAAACACGAGCGGCGTGTGATACCTTTCGCTTCGCTCCAGGTGGCGTCGTTACAGGTGTTGTCATGGCAGCTGGTAAAGCGGGAGCCTTCCTCACAACTCGACCGCCCTCGGCCAGTAGGAGAGTAGGTACGGAGGAGGGCACCTTGTTGACTACCACCATCGGAGCCATGGAAGGCCTAGAGTTTGAGGCTGGGGGGGGCCACCAGGTGTGGGAACAAAAGCAACAGATCGCTGAGCTCCCCGTGTCGTTTCATACACACTAGTTTGACCCGAGGCCACTGCCGCCGCACGCTGCATGTGGCGCTACACACACAGGTCAGATTTGATCCGCTCACATGTTAATCAGTGCTTTGCACACTGCAAGTGAGGCGACGCTGCTCGCTGAGCCAAGGCGGAACAGACAATTTTTTTTTTTTCCCCCCGTCGGGAGTATTTCTTCTGCCTAGCATTTTTTAAACACTTTTACAGAGTGCAGTGGATAATGATAATAAATAATAATTTAAAAGAACAGTTTCATTGTTCCGTAGTCCCACCCCCATTTCCTCAGACAGTTGTTAAACGATATAGATATAGTTTGATTTTTATTTGATTTTTTTTTTTTTTTGCTCATCTGAATTATGTGCTAAAATATTAATGATTATACGTTGTGTGTCCTAAAACATGCATAATATAATTGTAATACTGCACAATCAATGGTTATCATGACCACTTTACATAGAGTGCTGGTGGACAGGGCGGATAAAATTCTGCCGGCAGTCCGTGAAGAGTGTGCAAAGCATAGCGGAGAAACGGTCCCAAAAACGCGTGCTGAGTGCCTAATGTGACAGGGTCTGGGTGATGGGAGTGCATTATGTGAGTGCACATAATCTGTGAAATGTTTCTTAACTTTAACTATTGCAGATGAGTTTGTTTTGGATTGAATGTTTTTCGTTTGAGTATCATAACACAGAAAATAATACATTTGGCCATATGACAATGTTAGTTTACAAGTCTAATCCCAAATAGATAACATTTTGCAGCATATCAAATTCCTACAAAGTTGTGAGTGTTTGTAAAAATACAACTCAAAAGTATACAAGTTTAATTACAGAAGTAATCGAAGCCAGAGCGTGTATACATAATCAGATAAACATACCAGCACTTTGTACAGTTGGCAGCGTAGCATGAACTGAACCTGCGGTCCGTTGATGTTTGATGTCTTTTAACTTCTCAAATGGTGTTAAAATAAAGATTTGCCCGCTCTGTTCAAAAAGGACCGGACTGCCTCTCAGAACACTGTCTCTCCATTTCTGGGCAACCTCTAGATGCTGTTCCGCAGTTTTCACATCAGTGTCCAGTTGCTTCACTTTAATTTTGAGACTATTGTTTTCATTCCACATGGGTGCGGTGATTTGGATGAACAAAGTGTTTATTTGTCTTGCTGCCTCTTTAGCCAACCTCTGAAGAATGTCAGAAAGATCTACCTGTGAATAATTACAGAAACTTGTCATAAATTACAGTTAGCAATTTGATTACAGACACAGCTACATATTTTCCTGTTGTTGTAGAGCTCTCGTTGCCAGGTGTGTTCTGTTAATTCAGTCATGGTCCATTTAATTTGTCACCCCACCACAAATTGTTTGGATGGGCCTAGTAATACTAATAAAAGCTGTAATTTTGCCTGAAAAAAAACAACCCACAAATGAGCAAATAAGGTATGTTCCTGTGTGTGACATAACTGGCTTGTAGCCAATAACTGCGGCCCTTTAATTAGCAGAATATCAAATCTGTGATTGATACCCGTTTAGTCAAAAAATAGTTCAAGAACAAAGTGGGAAACTGTCTGCTGCTGCTCATGTAAAATGTGCAGTGCTTAGATGTAGAGAAGCCAACCGGTCTCTAGACTGGCTTCCAAAGGAGAAAAACGTGAGGAAAAAGTGGTGGGATTTCATTTTTGACGACCGCATCGCAGCACAATTCAGCCCTGAAAAAATGAGCTGTCCCGACAAATAAGGACTTTCCAGGAGAAACGCAAGCATTGGTAAGAAATGCTTCCGCCATTTGAGATGGTTCGCCTCGGTGTGCCATGGTGCTCGTTTCTACGTAGTAGGCTACCTTGCTAGTATTTGTGATCGAGCTGCATGTCACACGTTAAACTATGTTTATCGAGTAGGCTTAGACGAAACTGTCATATACGTACTCTGAACAGAAGTCTAACGTCTGCCATATTAGTTATACACACATTTGAAGTTAGTCAACATTTCAAACAACAGGTCTCGTTTACTCACCGGTGATTCTCTCCTTGGAGTATTTAAACTGCTAGTAAAGTCAACTGCAGCTTCCATTACCATCTCTAATATAGACATAGTTTCCGCGTAAAATGTATGGCTTTCTAACATTTTGCTGCACGCCTGCACATTGATTCGCAGTAACAACGCCGCTTAAATAACTTCAAAATAAATAGTTACTAGATAACAGTTATGTCATTCGTGCTTTCTTTGGCAAGACTGCTCACAGGCTGCTCTGCCTGTGGAGACTTGTGTGCATTACGGCGGAACCCAACATGGCGGCATTCTGACGGTAACTGGTGCGCATGTGCGACAGCGTAACCTCTGCATCTTCTTGGCACGGGGGGGGGGGGGGGGGGGGGGGGTTA
>JAODOY010066245.1:0-16736 GCA_025399855.1 Forbesichthys papilliferus
ATTGCTGCCTCTCATAGTCCATTGACGGCACTATTTTTTCAGATCAGAGCATAGTTATAGGTATATTTTTCCGAGTCTACGGTAAATTTAGCAAATCGACATATTTAGTAACCGGTGACGTCGATTACGTCGACTAATCGTCCCAGCACTACACATAATTGAGTAGCCTACTGTAAGTGCAGCCGAATTCTCTTCAGCAGCGCGGTTGTCTTTTCCTGAGTTCATATGAATTCTCCTTCACATCTTAATAGTGTTTTCAATCAAGGAAAAATAAGTTAGAAATAGACATAGGATGTCATTTAGCTATATGACCACAGCCCAGTTCTTACAATGCATCCAAGATGCATGCCATAATGCACTTCCTGAACAAGGAGGAGGCTCCTTGTGACATTCTCCACCCAGCATGAGGCACTTCCTGGTTTAAGTCTCCAATCAGTGGGGACATTGCCTAACCGACCCCCCAATGATCCAAGTGCATAGCTTTTAGATATCACTCAACATAAATATAAACATTCCAGACTAGATCTCAACAGAGAAACAAACAGGCATTGTGCAATGCCAGCATTGAGCTTGAGACTCATGATGTACTAACGACGTGAGACTTGAATTTAACTGAACCCCTCCCCCATCTACTGTCGGCATCCCATAACAAGTCCGTAAAACAGATAACAAACCAAGTGAACAAGCAGGTGAACTGGATAGCAGCCAAGTCATCTTGGCTACAATCATCTGAACAAACATCTAGACACATGGGATCAAATAAGAGTCTACTATAGCCTACTATTTAAAATGTATGACTGAGTAAATGACTGAGTCAGTTGCGTGCATGTTTGTGTGTATGTTAAACGCCTATGTTTGTGTTAGCAGCAGTGGTCTGACAGTAGAAGAGTATGGATGTAATATTGTGACAACTGCAGTAGTTTGTACCGTGTGTGTGTCAGTAGCAGTATTTATCTAGCAGCAGGACGGATGAGAGGTCAGAGTGGAACAGGAAGTTCCTGCTAAGCGAACACACACTCCAGCGTTGCACTGCCCCTCTGACCTGGCCAACACACAAACGCACATTTTCCTATTTTTACTCACCTGACTGCCCACAGAAAAACAGATTTTTGGAACATACTACCTTTGAGGCTGTAACCAGAGAAAAAAAAAAGAGACTTAGGGTCCTAGGTAACCCCATTCACCTTTACCTATGAACATTGAGACTACTGTAACAGGATTCTAAATGAAGCAGGGCGAGTCAAACTGACGTCAACCCTCAGCCAACCAAACTGGTCTTGTCGAGTGTTCAGCCGAGCAGTAACTTGAGGAATGTTTCCCAAGAACTTGGGCTACAGTCTGCCATCACGTCAGAAGTGACATCATGGTGGAAGGCGCTGGTTAACAGCAGGCCAATTTAGAGTTCACACAGTAGAGTCAAGATGTAACAAAGTAATAGGTGAAGAGAAGCTTTAACTAGCATCACAGAGAGGCTAAAGGGGGTCCAGAACTATTTTAAGCTTATAAGTCATTACCTCTCTCTGAGACTCGAGTCATTTCAGAGAAGGGTTCTAGCTTATTGAACATTATTTAAAAAGGAAACAAATAGTGTTTCTCAATTACTAATCAAATACCGGCATACTGTGAGATTGTAACTATACGGTAGATATGCAAATTAATAAAAATGTATAAATGTAAATACAGTTGTGATATAACCATTACTTAAATGTGAATTATATACCTTAAAGAGCCACTGTAACTCTACAGTTTCCCGGGTTGTGTAGAGGTGATTACAGTACAGCAGAGTGTGGAACACTGTATAGGTGTTAGGACTATGGACTCTGAGTCAACGAGAACGTTATCAGCATGTGGACAAACTGGAGAAGTGTAGTATGACTAAAGGAAATAATGCAATATCAGGCAAGCTGAGCTGAGCAGGCCGTTCAATTCTGCAGCGTGAGCCTCAGAGATCAGGAAATAAAATAGATTTACATGTAAACAGTGGCACACACACAAAGATAAATCAGGTGACGTTTCAATCCGGGACACAGTGGTAGCTGGTCAACAATAACCACGACAGGATTAAAGAGGAAATGTTGAATGCGCACAAGGTTTCTTACGCCCAGACCACCCAACACAGCTGGGAAATCAACTCCCGATGTACGCACATAAACCTCCTGAACAAGGCAGAAGATGTTTCTGTTAGGGTCAGGCACGGAATACAAAGGTGTCCATCACCAATTTTAAAAAATAGGTCTGGGCATCCAGTCAGGACACTCCTTCCCCTGCCAGAGAACCAGCCAGACAGCTCAGCAGGGACAGCAAACTACCAGGCCTCCACGATCAGGCGTTCTCCTTTGACCAGAGAGAGCAGAGGCACACAATTACTGTGGAATAATGGGCCTGCCGTGCAGGGTGCAGCCAGGGTGGGCACACTGGGTCAGTGAGCAGCAGACACGGGCCTGGTGAACCCTCAAGTGCTGCAAGCAGGCAGGCAGCACAGCCAAGCCATTGTATCGCCCTTGCTGACTCAGCAGTATTGCGTATCGCGCGGCCTGCCATCAGTCTCTCTGGGACCGCTCGATGGCATGTAGATGAGCTCATCTTCAGAGCTTTCCTTCATGCAATGGAAAACACACACACACATAAATGTAGGTACGCAGTACTCTGACATAACACACACAACCCTTATCCTATCTAAGACAGAGACATTTACATTCTTCCTACGTTCCTTCACCTTATCCGGGGGAGTGGCGTCTCAAAAAGCACAGTGTGGATTGGAATATGAACGAATGCCATGTCCCCCATCTCTTGTTTCTCTCAGTCTCTGTTGCTAGTACACACTAGCACACTGACAGTACTGACACACAAACCTCAAATAAAGAGCAACTAGGCCTCGCTGCTCAAAGCAAAACCTGATACTTCATTAATAATTGACATGCTTTTCTTGCAATGGTGAATGTTGGCCATTGATCAGACTGGGGCTCTACTTATAGCACTGTGAGTAGCTCACAGTCCAATGGTGCACAGTCAAGATCACCAGTCTTCTCTTGAGCCCAGTCATACCCCAGCCAGCACAGTTACCCAACAACATGAGGATAGCCGGGAGATTTTGGACCAATACGGCCCTGTTAAACAACGCACAGTGCTGCTCCAAATAGACCCAGATGGAGCAGAAGGAACTTCCTAAAAAGCCGCGAGTCTGCAAAACAAAAAACTTGGGGCCCCGAAAGAAAATAAAACCTGTTTACCAGCATTTTTTATATCAACAAGAACACAGGGAGCATAAAAACAGGGGATTTGCCTGCACACTTTTGATCTGCATTCCCTACAGTAAACCTGAAATATGCGTCAGGTAACTCAGGTAACTTTGTCAGGCGATGTTGGATAACAATCATTAACATACAACCTATGTTTGCACTGAAAGCAATGTGCATAAAATTATTCATGGTCAGTACTTAGACTGTGATAGTGAACATGTTTGTTCCCACTGGACAAACTCTCCAAGAGCATGTTTTTGTCTACCAGCCTACTGTAACATACAAGAATCACTGGCCACTAGCCAGCAGAGAATGATGTCATCGCCTGTGCTTTAGAGGTGATGTGGGGAGAAATTACCAATGAACTCTCTGGGCATTTTGTTTCTGAGCTCCATCAGGTCACAATGCTGTCATCATCACAGCGCCAGGCAACTGCTGCGGTTACCAGGGGAACAGGAGCGTGATGCTAGCAGGTCCAGAGAACCACCTCAGTACGAAATCCGACCCAGAGAGAGAGACAGCATGCTGAAGACGGTCTGCCCTGCCACCAGTGTGACAGTAGGGTAATGAGGTGATCACGACTGTGACACTGTGCACAGTGAGTTAATCATTAGCCACACACACACACACGCACACACACGCACACACACCATCTACTACTCAAAGCTTTGTGATCAATTTGTAGTCTCATATTTTTCTCATGGACTCCTCTTCTTGAGGTGTCAAACAGTTTAGCTAGTGTGTGTGAGCGTCTTTTGAGGCCCTCCCAGTGCCTGCCAGCCTGGGTCAGTGGTAATTAAACCGATCAGACGGTTGAAGGAAGCTGTCCCAGCCCATGGGGCTCAGGTATCGCAGTGTGCAGGACGGCCTGGCTTGGCTGTGAGACACAAAGGAGCCCCACAGCGTCCATGGGGAGGAGAAACACACATGCACACACAGAGAGAGGGAGGTAAACCTGAAAAACAACTCCACGCACACAGTCTGTCTGCCTGTCTCAAACACCCCCGCCCACCCACTAACCATAATACACTCCTGCTGAAAAAGACATTCAAAAGAAGACCAAAGCCCACCGGAGCTAATTAAGGGCTGCAGATACTGTCCCACATGGAGAGTGCCAGGGAACTTAGTGTTAAAAGTGATAAAACTCAACCACAAACATTTTTAAATATGCTTTTTAGGAGCTGACACGTCAAATATCTTCCTCTGATGAAATGCCAATAATGACAAATACCACCAAAGATAAGTAGGTGCTTTCTGTATTGTACATAATGTTTTGTGTAGAGGTTTTAATGACTATTAACACAGTACAACCCGTACAAAGTTTTTCCCACATCACTTAAGTGGGCACATCTGAGATATCTCTTTGAATATCTTCTCTCTGGTTAAATATTTTCACATACCATAGAGCGAGTCTGTTGACCTTTCCCCTAAGCAGCACTGGATGGGAGTCTACATGTAAATCTGACAAGGAATAAATATGTGTCAATCCTGCGTTAGGACATATTACTAACATACCAGATACCCAGGAGGGGTGACCAAATGCAGTTTAAAAAGAAGAAAGAGGCAAACAGGGGAATCTCTCCTCCTCTCAGAAATACATGCAGCAAACACATGCCTGAGATACAAAACACGTGCCATTCAAAGCAGGATCTGCCATCTAAAGACAGCAAGACAGACCTTTCTCAATGTGCCATCATGGCGTTATCTCAGAGTTGCATCACATTTCAGTCACACGGACTACCAGGTGCCAAGCAGGAGCGTCTCTTCTGAGGCAATGACACACAGTTGTAAAGGTGGTTTCACTTACAATGTGACTCAAACAAGGCACTCTTGCATTAGGCCTATTCACCTCTCAAGTACCACAACATCACAAATGTTCTCGTCTCACTCGGTCAGTTCTCAAAAGATGAGCTCAGTCAAGAGTTATATTTGTTACCTATGAAAGACACCTTTGAAATTCAGCTTTTGATTAAATTTTTAAAAAACTGTAGCAAAAGCACAGCACTCATTTGGTCAGCAGAGACATGTTTACCTTCACTATAGTGAATACGGCATGTGGTAAACCAACAAAACGTTCAAATTGCCCACGTATGATATGGTATTTCAACTTCCATTTAAAACATAAAAGGTTGCCTGTTTCTAGAATTTATTGAAACTAAAAATGAAAAGCTGATCACTCCACAAATCATAACACATCTCAGTGCAGCACTATGTATAGTAAACAGACAATAATCAGCCCTATTTAGGCCATTGAACGTATTGATTATCTGGGTGATCTAGATAAATCATTGGCAGGTCCAAATGTCAATTTTCAAAGATTGGGGCCATGTTTACTTTGTGATCAATGTGAGAACTGTATTCTTCCAAAGCCAATATTCGGAACCATAAAGGCCTAGGCTAGTTATGTGATGTAGAACAAATACAATAGTATAAAAGGAATGGCTTTACAACATGACAGCCTGTTTGAGGTGCTGTAATTAGGCTAAGCTTACTTCAGAAACACATATTGGAACGACACATAGTTCCAATACCGACATTTCACCAGACGCACTGCTTAACGCTGGTATAGAAAACTACTTATAATAGTGTCAGTCTATAGTCTATAACACACTAAGAATGCCAAATAGGTAGCTGGCTAGCAGCGCTTAGAGGCCGAACACTCAGACAAGCTCTTCATTGTCCAGTCAGGTAACTTTCAGTAGGTCAGTTATGCAGATCGGTAACTAGCTAACGCATACACCTTCAGTCTGCGAATAATGGTTTCATTGACGTTAAATTATATGTTATCGTTTAGAGAGTGTACGAAATTAGCTAATGTCATTTGTAGCACACACACACTGAAGCGTTACTGACTGGCAAACAAGAAAGTGGCTGCCATTAGCTGTACGGCTAACGATAGTAGGCGGACAGATTCCCGAGACGCTTCTTGATACAGCTAATGTTACTTAGCGTGACTTGCTAACCAGGCTTATAGGTGTCGTGCCGAAATCCCCCCTAGCCAACATTCATCATCTGCCTACATTGCAGTTCATTGAAGCAGCAGTGCGTCTGCAAACTGTTTTTGTTTAATCGAAGTAGAAATGTACGGCACTGAATATAAATGCGGGTTGTAGTATTCCATGACGATTCAATATTAAAATTGCATGCACACAGAAGTCATGCAACGGACAACAATTGAGTACGGTACTAATATTGCACATGTTGGCGAGGTTATACTAATTGTAGGCATATAAACACTTTCGGCGGGGGGACGATTTCTGTAAGTCACCTGTCGGCAAATGAAACAATATTATTACAGCAGTTAAACTTACCTATGATGAGCGTACCGATCCAGAAGATGTTAGTTCAATAATGTCGTCTATCTCACTGATTGTGCCGAAAAAAACTCAGATTCCACAGAAAGTGTTGAAGAAACGCTCTCAGTCTAATGGTTTCCGTCAGTACAGTAGGCTACTGCTACTGCTGTATGGCTCGGAGTCGGCTGGCTGGCTGCTCACTGACTCAACCAAACTTCGCCCTTAGCAACGGACCGCCCCCTTGAACAACGATTGGATGGTACGCATATTCAAGGTGATCGATTGATGATTTTATCCCAATATCGTTCTCGGTATTTAGGCATAGGATTTAGGCCCAATGCCAAGTGTTCATCCTTAACCTTAACACTGCCTTATCCTTAATAGTTGGTAGCCTATAGCCTATGCCTATCGGTTGTCAGTCAACATGGTAATGGAAATAAACCACACTAGGCTAATAACCCAGACCCAGTAGGTATAGACAGGCAGACCAGAGCATTTTGATCAAACGAACAAGGTACAAACATCTGAACACAGAAACATGCATGGTGTAACCTACCATGTGCATATATGGATGTTTGCTGGGGTTCAACTGCTGTAGTTATTCAGATGTACCTTGTTTGTTTGATCAAAATGCTCTGGGCTGCTGCTCTAGTAGACATAGGCTACTGAAATTTAACCTATGGTTAACCAAATAGAGAATAAAAATGTAAAGAATAAATTATTGGACAGTTGAAATAACACAATATGCTATAGCGACACATGTTTTGTGGGTTGTTTTATGTGTTTAAAGGAAAATATAGCCATATTATTAACATTTTTAAATAGCCATATGTGTCAGGCTATTATGATATTACAGTCTATGGTTGTACCGTATCATAGGCTATGTTCCTATGCAATAGGCCTACCAGTAGCATAGATTATTGCATTATTTTTAATACAATATTTTGTGATATAGTATTAACCATTCCTGTTTGATTAGATTTTACTTATAGTCCTCAATATTTGTCTTGAGTAGGCTACTGGTCAACGATAGTCAGGTAAACAGATTTCTTATTCTCTTATTCTCTGGCTAATAGGCCGTACAAGCATAATTTCTGCTATTGCTAGGCTATCTTTCTTAGTTTGGTCAAATTTAACTTAATATATGTTATGTTCTATGTTATGTCATTATGCTATGATGAGAAAGCCCGGTCCCTTTAAGGTCCATAATCAGTATCATCCCTTGGCTTGAAACAGACACAGGGACTTCACCATCACATATAAAATATTTAGTTGCCATGCCAACAATAATGTGTATGTATGGTGTCATATAGTGCCATGTATTAAAGTAGGCCACTACTAAGCCATTCAAAGTATTATTGACATATTTATATATTTACAGCACAGGTTGTATTTGTGGTTTTTTTGTATTATTAAAATGTTTTGATCCCAACATTAAGTTTGAGATCAAATCATTTGGAGGACCCCCATAAGTACCTCTGAGGACCTCCTAGGGGTCCCAGACTTCCTGTTGAAGACCTCTGCCCTAGCCTATTATCCAGCATTCCACAAATGATGGAATGAAACAGCAGAATGGATGACAAAAAAGGCTGATGTTATTGAACATTTGGGCTACACACACAAAAAAACAAAAGGCTTTTTTTTTGTGTGTGTAGCCCAAATGTTCTGAAACCTACTGGGTTACTAACTCTTTCACTCAGACACACACACTAGCCTATAGCTTTCTTTCTTTCTTTCTTTCTTTCTTTGTTCTTTCTTTCTAATTCATCCTTCATTTAATTTCTATCAAATCCATTCGTTTTTATTACGCATACAGTTAGCCTACATAACAATAAATAAGCATACCAAGGTCAAGCGAGTCAAAATGTTGTACTATTTGTTAAGTTAGCATGCCCTCTTGTGGTCTTTAAGAGATACCCTAAAGCAACTCATTCCATATTTACTCTTACGTTATTGAAACTTAGATATAAATGGATGCTGTGGTATTGCAATTCATTGAGAGTGACATTGGCCAAACATTAAATGCCATTATAAAAAAAATATGTCTCAGTCACATAGCAACACCAGATACATCCATAATTCAGATTATATCTAAAATAGCTCAAAACATTATGTTCACATTGCCTATTTGACGTTTTTCAAAGTTTGAGGCCTACATCCTTTTTAGAGAAGATTATCTGTACATATCAGAGTGTTATCCATTTAATTGACTGTCATATGCTAGATTTATCAGCATTCAAATGTGACCTAAATCAATTAGGATATTATTTTTGGTATTATTGTAAGGTTCACAATTAATGTTAATTAATTGACTAAAAATACATTTAAAATTATATTGCATTATTTACATTTTTTACATTGTTTATTATTTTTGTTAAAAACGTATACCTGTCTAAATATAATAATCTGATAAATCTGCCAATGCAGTAATATTCCCATTTATTTTAGTTCAGGTCTTCAAGGTTCCAATTGGTTAACAAAAACGTGACGAGTAAACAATCAGGCAGTGTGGTTTTATTGACTGACAAGAAATGTGGAAACAGTAAAGTGCAGAGTTAAGAGAATCATCAGTCTCCATCTGGTCACTTATTTGATTAGTTATCCAACCATCCTAATCCAAACCCACACGTTACATTATGACAGGAAACTAGAGGCAGAGAGGTTATGTAATAATCTGTTAACTACTCAGTGTTATCAGATAATAGTAAAAATAGTATACATATGCAATGCTAAATATCAGTTTCACCAATCTTATCCACAACTGAAGAATCAGACATGTAATTCATTTGTCAGCACATTTTATTTTTCAAACAGATAGAGTAATTTACGCAAATTCCAAGCTCTTATCAGCTTCAAATATTTACATAAAATGTCTAACAGAGAAAAGGAAAATATATATATATATTCTTTGGGTCCAACCATGCAAAACAATAAATAATGTTCCTGACAATGCTTTGCATGGTATGATTAAGACTGCTATTCTGCATTTAAAAAGAAGCTCAGATCTGTCTGCTATACTTAATGCTGCCCTGGTCCACAGTCATCAAAATGACAAGCATTTAGTTAGAGCAAAGTTGTTCAATAGGTTACAATATGCACGTATTCCTCCTTAGGCAATCCTTCCACTGCATACAGTATGTAAGCAACAAGTTGACCAGGATTGAAAACAGAACAGAAAAGTGAAATGTGCAAACGTTTGTTTTTAGAGAACAACTTAGATGACCTAGAATAACCACAGCATTTGTACAGGATAAAGAACAGCACAATAAGATATGACTGCAGATGTTTCTCTTCAACCAAGGCCAATAATCATTATAAGCCTTTCCCAGACACACTGAACTGGAGCTTGCAGTAGACGTCACAAAAATACAGTTCCTGGCCTCAGTCCTTCCAGCTATCCTCCAGGCAACAGACAGTGCATATGTGGTTCCCTGGGTCCCTTCGGCTCAGCTGACCAGCTGGGGCTCCCAGGACTGGCTGGCAGCGTGGGGGTGACACTGAGAAATGAGGAGGGGTCTGTCCGGGAGTTGACTGTCCAGACAGAGGCCACTGACAATGTGTTGCAGAGCCGCGCCTTTGGGCTTCCACTTCTGCAAGTGTAATTGGTAGACAGGGTGAAAAAGGGTGAGAGTTGAAGATGGAAACACACGCATGTCACCTTCCATTGATCTGATCGATGTCTGGTCTGGTTTATGTTATTGTCCTGCTTACAAACTATGTGAAGCGGTACAGGAGGTTTGCGTTAGTAGACTAATGGACTGTGAGTCAGATCAAGATTACAATAATCACATGAATAATCGACTTGCTCTATTTGGAGTACATAAATCATAGATGGGCCAGCTGCTAAGCACAGGAGTGAGTGAGCCATATGACTTAAGGAAGAAACAATGTGACTTTTGATAATAAAAAGCCTTGAGTTTGGTATATGTTATTCGGGCTAATGTCACTGAATGGGATAGTCTATCTATGATGTAAAGAAGAGAAAACCAGGCTATGGAACATTCTCAGACTGCATGAGATACTGTCGGTCAGGAAAGCTATAATGAGCAAGCTTCTGTACTGCCTCTAAAGTCCTTCAAGGTGCCTGTAATGAAGGCTCTCTGACCTCAGCTACAAGCTAACTGTAAGAAATCCAAAATAGAATAGTGAGGTTTTACTGGCCAGCGCTCTGGTGCAAAAATGTTTAACTGCGAATTTGAAGCAGGGCGTCACATGAAAATGTGTTCAGGTGACGTTTCTAGGATGAAATAATATAAAATCATAAATACAATTAAAATGATTATTTAAATGTTGGAGAATCCATAAAGAATGTAGCCTACATGAATAAAAGTGTCCTTTCTTGTTTACCAATAGATTGTTGTTACTTTGTGTACCTAGGTTAAATTTAGGCTCCATAATTCTAATAATCCTGTTAAGGGATACTTCCCAAAATAGCTGCTGGATACATTGAGCAGCACTACCCAAAACCCTTGAAGAAGATAACTGTAAGCAGAATGAATAACCACTTCCAATATGCTGTCTATCATAAGGTATAAACGCTCTGGCCCTATGTTAAATGGCATAACTGTTGGAGAAGACCTTTAAGCAACACCACAAAAGAGTCAAGCAGATCCAGATGGAGGCTAATCAAAGTCTAGAGGTGAATTAAGGGTTGATCTGTTCAAGTGTGAATATGCCTAAAATTAGGTGAAAACATTTTCACACAATTATGTATGTAAATGTTAAATGTTACTGTCAAAAGTTTGACACTGACACGCTGTTTGAATTATACATGTGGCTTATGTTTATATCACAACCGTACCTTTTGTTTTTTAGCTGTACAATGAATGAAAGTAAAGCATAGAAAACATTTTATGGTAGGCTTATATATATTTAATTGGTAAAATGGAGAAGAAGGAAAAACAAAAAGGGGAAATATTTCCTCTGGTGATTCAACATTAGAGGCCCGTCTCCCACAAAAAATTGATTGCTAATGGGCAGACTGCCAAAGCAGTCTCACAGGACTGAGATAGGTCTGCCGGGAGATGAGACGATGACCTGGCAAGTATCCCTCCCCCACAGACACACACACACACACACACATTGTTTTGGTTAAAGCGTCTCTCCTCTATTCAATGTATCTAATATGCTGCCAGCATGTGTCCAGAAGGGGTGTGAGTGTTGAACGTTCACACAGCAGAGCTGTAGGAAGGAGCAGGGTGGGGAGAGGTTATGGGAGCTTGTTTTACTGGATCTACAAAATCAACTCTTCATTTTTTCCTTTGACGGGAATTGCATCTTTACTTAAGACTCTTTTGCTAATGAGTTGGAGGATTAAATATTTTAATAAAGGTCCCAGCGGTAAAAACAGAAACCCTTATACAAACGTCTGCCAAAAATAAAATGGATAGAATTATAGACAAAGTCAATATTTCAAATTAATTTGAGTGCACTTTAGAAAGAATTTGGTCAGTTTCTATAAATGTTCAGTATATATAACAGTGTCAGTTACCTGTCTGGGCTCTTTTGCGCTGCATGGTTCCATCTTGACCTTTGACCCAGATGTGAAGGCTGTGATGGCCAGACAGAGGCCCTGCTGTCTGATTAGAGGCTCCAGTAACTCCCATTTCTGCGAAACAGGACACACTCAGTCCTATAACGACTATTGTCTGCTTTCCAATACACAAAATTGCCTTGACAATTTTATTTGTAAAAAGCTAATTGGTCAAATGAGGTTGTTAGCAGTAAACCCCTAACTCAACAACATGTTGACACTAGATTCAAGTACTGTAGCTTCTACTGCTGAATGTTTACATTTAGTAAGAAAGACACCTATATGAAAAACACTGGTAATAAACTTGTGATGACTCAGACAACACTGCAGACATTCCATTCTTAGTTACTTTCTTTTTGTTTGAAGTTACAGTTATTGCTAGTAACTCTAGTACAGTTCAGACATCTGAAGTATCACTTTTGCTTATCCATTTATTTTAATGAGCATTCAAAAACACCATCAAAATCAAATGTGCATGCATCAAATGTCGAGATTTTATGGCGCATGTTTTGGTGCGTTGACGAGCTATAGTGGCGTGTGGGAAACCACATTTTTATTAGATTACAAATGATCGTGAAAATCTTTCCAAACCACAATACTTTGTTCCAGTTTATTTAAGGACATGCAGGAAGCACATAGAGATTTTAACGTCGCTTTTAAACTGATATGCCTCTACCATTCTTCTCCCTCCCTCTAAACCACATGATGTGGTGCAAATAAAACAAAGTGCTGTGTACTAAACAGTGTAATGTCACAGTGTGCCCAGGTAATGTCATGCTAGCCCAGTGTTGAAACACATTTGAGTGTTGGATTGATGGGCTCCATGTCCCAACAAGAGAAACAGATGTATTTTTTTGGACCGCAGCCTCAGGAGGCCTGGTATACACATGTCGCTTCTGGCAGGCAAAAAGCTCATGGCAATATCCCATCTTTCTCAGAACTAAACCTTTATATGTTCACCTGATATGGAAGTAGTATAGATTTAATTTAAACTTTATAGTCATGCTATTTCATTATCCTAACCTTTTTAAAATGTCTTTTAACTTGTGATACAATTAAGTACAGTATAGATAACATCTGTGTAATTGGGTTACTCGACCACAAGGGGCAGGGTTGAGCTGAGGTGGTGTCTAGACTGACCTGCGACTGCGGCCTGTTTGCCCCAGTGCCCCTGCACTCAGACAGGCCCAGGTCATCCATCCCGTGTGTCTCCAGACACAGGCCACCTTGTTTCAACAGGCTGGCCTGGGCGTCCTGCTCAGGGACCCTTGGGGACCCAGGACACACAGGAGATGAGACCAGTGTAAGCAACAGATGGAGCCACCTGGCTGCTCTATGGAGGATCTAGGTACCTACTGCACAACATCATCATCACCAGGTACATTGCATAGCTAACACACGAATCATCAACATAGCCACTTTATAGAAGAGGGAGCATTGATGGGAAACAAGGACATCCTGTACACACTAGCTTTGTCAATCTCACACTGACTTTTGCAAATTACATAAGTGACCACACACACACACACATGTCATGACATCAGCCATGATGACAGACACATAAATAATAGATATACTAACAATGTATTTGGTCCAGCCATCCACCAAGCCATTAGTTGACAATGTCACTGTAATTGAATGAATATGTTCTGGTGTCCAACGTCTGCTAATACTATATGCTAATATGTCAGGTGGCAGTACAGAATGTACTTACCTCAGCTCAGGGTACACATTCTCCATGTACCATCTGAAAGGCTTGCAGTTCAGCTTCCTCCGTAACGTCAGGCGGTCTGCAATGCTGAGAGAGGGTAGCCAGAGAGTAGGAATAGAATGTGTGATAGAGAATGAGTAAGATGGGGTGGTTTAGATGGACTATTTACTAGAAAGCAGCTCTAGACCAGCTCAGTCTTCTCAAACTTTGCTAACTTGCTACAACTATGTGCTTGGCTAGTCAGGAGTCCATGAATACTGAGCCACATTAAAACGTTGCACCTTGATTGATATACAGTATACTGTATTATTATAGTAATATCACTGGATGTGTTCATTACTGGGCTATGACAACATTGCCGTAGGTGAGTCTCATTGACAGACACTGCATATTGTTTTCAGGTTTTGCCCTAATTAGATCACCCACATGTTTTGACATCAATACATATAATGGCTATTATATGTATTATATGCGGTACAAATGAATGGACCAATTATCTACTTAAACCAGACACATTATCATGATAAAACCACACATTGTACACACCACAAAGGTGGAATCACTCTTCAACTGCCAACCAGTTATTTCACATATCATTTAGTAAACATCACAATATAATGCTTTATATAACTTTCACGAATATGTGTTGAAGACATGTTTGACCACGTTTAAGGTGAATTCAATGGTTTGTGTCTATGAAGGAGATATTAACATATCTGCAGACGGCGGTGTGTGCAATAGAACAGAAGATGTCTGTTGGTAATGGCATGTGCAGAGTCACACACATTCTTCCAGACTCCTCCACCTACTACTGGTAGGTTCCTATCCCTGTACTGTGTTTTGAATATCCTAATATAATATCACTAACGTTGATATTTGTGAGACAACATTTGAGAACAGGGAGAGAGCAGAGACCAATATTAGTTTATCTTGGGGACAGTTGACTCACCTGCCGAATGCTTTGCCCTGCGCCGATGGTCTTGCAGAGTAGTAGTACTGTTTGTACTCATCCATCCAGACCTCCGCAGCCCGCCGGGTGTTTCTGCATGGGAACACACACACACACACACACACGTGTATTGCACTATGACCTGGACACAACAGTCTCACTGGGAACACACACACACACACACACACACACACACGTGTTATGCACTATGACCTGGACACAACAGTCTCACTGGGAACACACACACACACACGTGTTATGCACTATGACCTGGACACAACAGTCTCACTGGGAAAACACACACACACACACGTGTGTGTGTTTGTGTGTGTGTGTCACCCTCATGGAGTGCAATCAAACTCAAATATATTTATACGTTTATATTATACATTTATGATAATATGACATCTTAAAACCAATTCCAGTTTGAATAATATCACCTTTTGTTCTACATATGACGTAACTATAGCATTTACACTATTATATTTACAATATTTTAGAATTATTTTAGAACGTGACGTCAGGATTAATAATAGGCTCATACAAAATGAAGTCCTTATGGAGTGGATGGATGTACTAGGATAAGACACAAGTGTTTGTACAGTGTGTCGTGGTCCCACTCACTTAATGTAGGTGAGAGCATTGCCCTCTGGGAAGTCATAGGGGTGTCTCTTCCTGAACACGTGGCCCACACGACTGCAGGGAAGAATCTCCAAACTGCCTCCACACATCCAGACACGGAAAGACAGCTCTGGAAGACATTGATCACAGAGTCATGTCTCTATTATGTCTTCTCCTCTGCCAATCACCCAATCAATCAATTACACCAGTCTAGTCTGTCAAGTATGTCTATATTATCCACACCTACTGTACTGTAAGTAATTGGTCATTGATCAATTACAAGCCAAGCTTCTATGCATGACTGAAGGGGGCCATTATAGTGTACCCTCTCTTTGTATCTTCTTTTCATGCTCACCAAAGTTCTCTCCTCCCCAGATGTCCATATGGGTGTCATACTGTCCCAGGTGGTTGAACCAGCTCTTGTCCATGACAAAGATCCCACCAGCAATGACTGGAGTCCTGTCAAATCATTCACACGTTCCAGTTACACTGCTGGTTTATACTGAAATGCAGTAAGGCTGTAAGAGAAGCTAACAGTTTATTAAGTGCACCCATGTAGCTGGGCGTCAACAAACACCTAATATAACATCTAATATAATATAGTCATCAAGGAAAACATATGCAAAAAAACTGCAACACAGACAGGATAGTGTTTTTAATAGGGTGTAAAGTGCTTACAGCCATAGCAATCAGTGGTAATGTGAAAGAGATATCCTTGAGCCAGACTATATTAGTGTAGTCGTGTCTTATACGCATTGATCAAATATATATACTTCTCATTATCATGTTTCTTTTCAATTAGGCAATTAGGAATTATTCAGGCACCTGATTGGCTGTGTGGGGTCGCTCCTTGCCATCTTCTGCTCAATTGGTATCTGCTCCCATTTGAAGTGTAGACTCCAGTCAAACCCTGATAGACAGAGAGAGTGTTGATCTTGTTACATATCTTCTCTCTGATAAAAACCAACAGTATACTTGGCGACTTTTTTATTCATTCAAATTTGTCTGGGTGGTTAATATTACCAGTGTCTGTGGTGTGACAAACTCAAAACACAAATGTATGTCTGCTTTACACAATCTTTAAAGAAGTAAAGACACAAGACAGACAGAGAAAGACAGATGCCACTAGGGATGACAAATATAGAAAAGGTAGTCTATAGGTTACATCATATTTCTAGCATAATATCTTGTATATGAAATGTGTTTGCATTAATACTCTAATATATTAACCTATTCTCTTTTATAATACATTATATACATATTATTTGGGGTAAATATTCTGGTAAATAATCCATCCAAGCTGTGTACAATAAGGATGGGACACTGTTGACCTCAACTGAGGAGGTAATTGGGCGGTGGAAGGAACATTTTGAGGAACTCCTGAATC
>JAODOY010066256.1:0-16735 GCA_025399855.1 Forbesichthys papilliferus
TCTGCACCACTTTGTGTACCTATTTACAGAGCAGGGTCTGTGTAGAAACACCAGATTATGTTTCAGAATCACAGAATTCACAGAATGGTAAAATCGCAGAATGCAAGGAGATATTTGGTGAATTTAACCTCCATGTAAGTAAATTACCTTATAATTGCAAAATTTACTTTAAGCATAAATTGTGACCTGTATACAGTATTTACCTTATTTTCACATTGATACACTGTGTGTGTGTGTGTGTTTTGTGATTGTAGTATGTTTGCCAGTAGACGGTCCAAGTCAGAATTTCAGCTCCATCTCTATGAGCAGCTGTGTCACCTCCAATGTCATCCTCCATCGTAAATTTATGGACTTATGGGGTGTAGAGTAAACAAACCTGGGATTGAGTTGGCCGTAGCAAGTGGGCAACTGTCCCAAGCAGTCAGGCGTGTGTGTATGTGTGTGTGTAATCTCCCAGTGTGTGGCCAAAGATCAGACCGTGCTCTCAGCCAGGCCAAACACGTTTTTCTGGTAGACGCAGACAGAGAAAGCAGAGTTCATCAAAGCTGGACAAACAGGCCCTATAAGGCTCACACCACTTGTAGGAGTCCAGAAGTGGGAATTTACAGAGCCACCACAAAGACCAACAGCAGTCTCCTAAAGACCTTGTTTTCTTCTCCTGGTCCTATGCTTGAATTCACAGTTAACAGTTAATTTCCCATTGAAATTCTTTGTATTAAAAATCTGTCCTGTATGTCTCCATCAGGTAGCATTGGACTGAAATACCGCTTTCTGAAGCAAGAGTCCAGTCCTCAACATGTCGAAAGGCAGGGTCAAGGTCTGAGATGTCAACGCCTCTCTGAGAAGCTGCGGACCCCGGGAGAACTGTCCCAGGCAAGAATTTGTCTCCGTCTGTTTCTGCTGCAGCTCATGTGCAGCTGAATGAGAGTATCAATTTTTGGAAACATGAAAGGTATTTTTGCCGTGTTTCCAGGCTGAAATTAAGCTCTAAATGAAGATGAGATATTAAACTGTCATTTTTTCCCCCCCTACATATCACATTGGTAAAGACATTGTCCTAATTGGGCTCTGTTCACATTCTGCTTTTACAAAGCCTTTTGAAATGATATTGAACTTTGAATGAACCCTTGTCTTGTGCTGATCAACTTAAAAAAACCCTGGTTCGGCATTTGATGGACCGGAAAATAAAAGTTTTGGTATTTCCCAACTGCTATTCTCTACCAATGTTAATAAAAACATCAAACGTGTTTCCAAATCCTGACTGCTATGTCTACTGGCATGTTACATTAGTTTGTTGATGTATACTTAAATTTAATAGTGTAGTTAAACGGAAGAGATCTAAACTTCAACAGTTTTCCCAAGCCGTCAACATACATACTATCATTAGAGATAGTAGAGATCATATTGCAGACATATTTATAGACATATTTATAGACATAATATTTATTTGAAACATTTTTTAAATCATACTGTGGGCCCACCACTCGTGGGAGGAATATTACTGAGGGGGTTGGGTGCGCTGCCATAAGGGTCCCAGCGAAGGTCAGGGGCCTCGACGGACCAGACCCGGTGCAGCAAAGGCTGGCTCTAAGGACGTCAACTCACTGTGGGGGAAGGAACCAGAACTTGTGCGGGTGGTGCACTACCATTTAGATCTGGTGGGGCTTACCTTTACGCACAGTCTTGGTTCTGGAACAGCACTCCAGGATAAAGGATGGAGTTTATTTTACTCTGGAGTTGCCCAGGGTCGGGTGCCGGTGCTGGAGGCCAGGTGACCTCCAGCACTCGCTGGATGGGTTCGCAGCCGAGTGTGAAGCAGCTGGGATGAGGATTAGCACCACTAAATGTGAGGTCATGGTTCTCAGCAGGAATCCCTACCCGGAGTGCCTATTCCGGGTAGGGAATGAGTCCTTACCCCAAGTTAAGGAGTTTAAGTCCCTCTGGGTCTTGTTTGTGAGTGATGGGACATTAGAGCGGGAGATTGGGCAGATAATCAGAGCAGCAGGAGCGGTATTACAATCACTTTACTGCAGTGTTGTGAGCTGAGCCGGAAGGCAAAGCAATTTTTGCTCCTACCCTCACCTGTGTTTATTGAGGGTGGGTCATGACCGAAAGAACTAGACCACAATTAGACAAAATGGGTTTTCTCAGGAGGGTGAGAAGCTTGGCTATCCGTGAGGAACTCGAGCCAGTTGAGGTAGTATGGGCATCTGTTTAGGATGCCCCCTGGACGCCTCCCTTGGGAGGTGTTCCAGGCTAGTCTAGCTGGGAGGAGACCTCAGTGATGACCCAGGACTAGGTGGAGAGATTATATCTCCACACTGGCCTGGGAACGCCTCGGGATCCCCCAGTCAGAGCTGCGACCCGACAACGGATAAGCGGGTGAGGATGGATGGATGAAATCAGATGATGAAATAATTATATCAGTGTGAGGACTATTGCAGTAAAGACTCTGCAGAGTTGAGGTTTTTACCAATACTCCTTTAATTGTGAGGACGTTGTACTATGCCAGCTCTATTGAACTATGTGTCTCCGACCGACCACAAGGCTAAAAAAAATGCCTGTGTCAGTATATTCTGCTGCTCACAGGATTCCTGGGAATTGTTTGAACCGTCTGCATCAACAATGTAACACACGCACATGTACAAAGACAGACCTCTAGTTTTCTTAAGTGTACTGTAAACATTTGGGCTCTGTCCTCCACTTTGAAAAGTGTTTCGGTGCTCCATCCTGAAGCTTGGATGGAATGAACATTGTGCGTGTGCGTGTGTGTGTGTGTGTGTGTGCGCGCGCGCATTTGTGTTTTGTGTGAATGTTAACGCATCTCATGTCTGGGTATGTGCTTTTAAAACATTTAAAGACAGAATCTGGGATGTGCTTTCTGACGCTGGCCACTGGCATTGTCCAATTCCTGTTTGAGAGTCAGTAGACGTAGGCCTGTTCTGAAGATATTAATGCCATTATTGTGCCAAGGCAAGAAATAAAACAGGCTTTGTGGGTTTGCCTGACACACAAGCAGAGAGGAATTCAGCTTTTCCCTTCATTCACTTAAAAAAAAGAAACAAGTTACTTCTGTTCAACATCAAGCCTGCTCACTTGAGAAATATTGTATACCCTCAACTTTTTCACAACATTGAGAAAACATCAGTTTAGTTCATTTTCAAGTTTCTAGTAAACGTGTAATCTCACTCACGCACTACTACACACACACACACACACACAACCTATGAGTAGAAAAAGAGAAGCTATTATTTGTGCTTCCATGATTTTCAGATGGAAAAAACTTTTTTTAATCTTTTTAGTGACATTCAATAACATTAGACGTTAGCCATACGTAAGGATCTAGTCAAATCATCAACTCAGATGTTTTAGACTTATAAATCCTACATTAGACAATTGACCATTGACTATTATCTCATGAAAACAAAGATCAATTTGATAACAGTTCATATTTCATGCTGCTGTAGGTATAACATTTTAGAGTTGCAAAGAGAGCTATCTTACTGAAGGGGTTGGCAATAAAGGATGAGAGGGTGACTCACCCCTTAAGATTTGTGGTCCCAACAAAATTTGATTATTAGGACTTTTAGCCAAATTACTAAATGAATCAAAATATATTGAGTAAAATAAATCTCATGCAAGTTTTTTTTTTTTCTTCTTCTTCTTAAACCGAATCTCACATACTTGTCTCAATCTCTGTGGATCCCGACATTGGCCAAAAGAACGAGATGTACAGACAATGACTCAGCACCTTTTCAAACCGTGATCCACCCTTAATCGATTAATGTACTTCCTACCACCAAATGTCAGGCTTTCAAATGTCTGGCTTCGGTTCCAAGGGCAGTAGAAGAATAAAATGCAAACTAAGCCATTTTGCTCCAAGATAATCCTACTGTAACTTATTTTCCCAAAATAAATAACATATTTGAAATGGAGTTTCTCATAACGTAATATTCTCTCATATTGATGTAAATACAGTAGGACATCAAAGGATTGAGAATAAGTGACACCATAAACAGATTATCTCAGGTCTATAAATCGATATGAACGTATTTTATTCTATAATGAAATGTGATTTGAAGCCTTAAATCTAGATTAATGTCAAGACATGCAATATATGTTATGAACATTGTGGAAATCAATTCTTTGAAAAGTCCTTGCATATGTGAAGTGCAAGTGCAATAGATTTTATTTACTACTACAGCTATTGACACGTGTACTAATGTTAAATTACTTTGGACAAAAATGTCTGCACAATGCTGTACAAAAATATCTGTATAATCTGTAAGTGTTTTTAGAGCAGCTGGTGACATGCTATATCACTTAGATGATATGGATAGAGATAACAGATTATGGAAACAGGATAAAATAATGTATAGTACATTTGGTGATTATTGTATATGATAGATGTGTTCTGCATATGGATGTATTGGATCATAGACTGACACTGAAATTGCATTAAATTGTGTTAATGTTATTGATGTATGTCAATGTGATCCTGATAGAGGTTATTCACCAGTAAGACCCCTGCTTTTTCAGTCAGCATTGCAGATATAGGATTAGATGAAAGTTTTATATTCGAATTTCTGTTGGATTTCCTCATTTTGTACAGTAGCCTAAAGACCTAAGACAGACTGATACAGTATGTCCAATTGGAAAAGTAAAAATGGTGCTTTATTATTATTAGACTTTATTATGTCCTGAGACTACTTAAAACCCTTTTTCTCTTGCCAAATATACAATTTAGCTGTTTAAATTATATAGTAATCTGTTCCAGAGTCTGAAATGACAGATCTCGCCAGACAGCCAACGTTGTCAAACTGCCCCAGGAGGACGCCACTGGTTAACTGTTCACACACCGGGGACAGATTTAAAACCGCATTTTAAGTAAACAGCTCCAACAAAAAGCGGTGCCTTACCATTTTATTACAAGTGCTACTACCAGTGGAGTGCATACTACATTCCCGCTATGCAGTGCGGTGTGAAGTGGCCTTGCTAATTCACTTACTGTGAATGTATGCACAGCTTTGTTTCATTACACTTTTTTTTTTAGTAACAGGCTCCTGCAGCTGTGAAAGGTATTTACGTTGTCATTTGATGAAATTACATCATGTAATTGCGCTGCGACTCAAATCCAAAAGTGACCAAGTAATTATTTTCAGACACAGTTCGCCAATGTGCTTTCGCAGACTTGACTTGGAAAAGACACAAGTCAAACTGTAAAATTATCTGAATGCAAAGACGTGAGCATGCATTTACTGTGCACGCTTACAGTGATCATATGGTCCATATTAAAATAATGACTTACATACTGCAATGGTATCCATACTTTCTCATTAGATTACAAATAATTAAAATCACAAACAAAATCTCTTGACCTCCCTACTGTCTCTTCAGGGGGGCCCCAGCCCCCGTTTTGAAAACCATCGACTTCTTTTTAAATAGGTCTAATATATCCGCAAAAAACGAAGACACCCTGTTTCGTCCTGCATCAGACGGCCCATAAAAACAAAAAAGACGTCACATGGGCTAAATGCCTTAGCGCCATGGTGATGAACGAGCGTTGGAAAATGAACTTGTGTTGCGGCGGTAGCGCAGGAAATACAGCGAGAGGCTTGTAAATCTGGCTCTGAGCGCTTTCGGAGTTAATCATGGTCACAGGCCCCGTTGATTGATGGGAACGCTGAGGAATGGATCAGCTGTTTCCACACATCATCATGTACGCTCGGGTAATTCATATGTACAGTATGTACTGTACTCAGGCTTGTGTTGGCAAGCTGAGGGCAAGCATAAAAGCATGGCCCGCTCATCTGATGAAGAGATTAGGATCCATACTTGTAATGGCCGCTAAGAGCTCCAAAATAGTGAAAACTACAGTATAGCTACGGATTGTATCGTTATACTGTACTAAGATACTGATAAGATAAGTTATATCTAATATTTTTTGTATACGAAGTTACGGTTTCCTAGTTAGTTTCTAATTCCACATTCATCTAGAAATATGTGCTATTTTGACTTGTTTATTCACAAATATTTTAGACACGTATTGTAGATACTGTTTATGTTTGTCTATTGTTAGTTTGAAAAAAGTTGGGGCCAATAAAATCTAACAAATTTAACTCAAAATTTACTTATTTTTCTAGTAGTCAATTGAATCACTGGTCTAATCAATGAATACTGACTGTATACTGTATTTGACTGATACAAACTGCATTGCAGTATTGTTCATGTTATAAATATTCTTGCCTGGTATATTCTCAAGGGAGCATATTTCATCTACAGTCAACACAATTGTTCTTCACAGACCTTTTCAGAGCCTCTCACTTCCTGACTCACTTCCTACATTTATCTTCTTATGTTCTTGCCTCTGTGTGCAGAATATCCCAAGAAATGCTCTGCATCATAGGAAGAGAGTTTGCATTTAACCCCAATAACATCTCGTAGATGCTCATCAAGCTGGGTTCTGGAGGTAAGGACATTGCATTGTTCTGAGGTGATATGACAGATGCATACCATCCTTGGCCAAAATAGACTGCTGTATCTTCTAGGTGGATAAGAGGCAAGAGAGCTGCTGAGTTGTAGAATATACCAGAATATACTACAGGAATAATACACCTGTTTGTATTTGTCATGGCTGCACGTTGCCAACATCTACATCAAACAACGTTGATTAAGCAACAGGAAACGGAGATTAAAACCAGACCCCTGCCATTGTTTGGTGTCCATTTGAGTGCCGTGGCGATTTGGCTCTAAGATCAAACTGGCAGTTAATAACTACACAAACCATAGATAGGTCTGTGGAAAGCCAAGTATGAGGTCAGCATTTTCCAGAACGCCACTATCAGGACTGTGGAATCAACTGATGAACGGCGGCTGGCTAGTTGTGTGTGTGCGTGCACCCATGTGCCTCTATTTTAGCGTGGGTCTTACAAAACTGAATACAAAACCTTGGCCAGGCCAGTTGTCTCACTGGCGCTATTAAGCTACACAGGGCATGTTGAAATGTATTCATAACAAAATTGAGCTTTTTTCCACCCAATTAGTTTGTAGTGGTTGCAGGTGTATTCCAAGAAGGATAAATGAATCAATTAAACTTTAAGTAAATAGTTTGTGTGTAGGGCTGGCGGGGATGTTGGTTTGTTTGTTTTGAAGTGGTTGGCGGGGAAACTATTACTGTATATGCGTATAAAAGCCTATGTGGGTTTCATGTCAAGGGACTATTTCAGGTAAATGCAGAGGAATGTTTTTTTCATAACCAACACACAGTGGATTATAGGGTTGTAAAGGGGAAAAGGGAAACAATAACACATTAAATCATTTCAGTTTGAACCAGCTGAACTGCCCTAGCTACAGTATCATACGGTACAGTACTACTAGCTACAGTCAAGACGTTATGTAGAAACATAATATGTAGAAACATACAAGGCTATTTCCAAAATAGTTAGGTTGCACTTTAAGACCTAAATAATGGAAAGGGGGTGGGGGGGGATTTCAGTTGAATCTCATAAATGGGTGTCTTTATTGTCCACACATTTAATAAGTGTAAATAAAATAAATATGATTATGCTATACAGTGGGTAAACAGTGTGTTGAAGTCATATGTTTTGAAATTGATGTATATTTTCATATAAAAATGTAAGTCACAAGGTAAAACATATTATAACGTGTTGTAATATTGTAATATAGTAAAGGTTGAATATAATTTACAAATCACTTTGTTTAGTTTTTATTAGCATTTTCTCTAATGTCCCAACTATTTTGGAAATGGGTTGTACATATATTTATGTAGAAACGTATTTCTTACGCCTGCAGGTGTGTGTATGTGGGGCAGGGTTGTACATGCAGGGTAACATCACTTGCCTTGGGACATCCACAGGCTGTTTTATGCTAGCTTTGTCATTAACATTGATATTCAGCTAGTTGAATAATAGCTGAATAGGTCATCAGTCATCATAAGCAGACAATGTTCTGTAAAGAATGATATGGTATATATTTCACCTATTGTCGTATACCAGTCATTCCTGAAAATATTATGGATGAACACTACCTCAATAGACTTGTTATCCAGTCTATGGTTTGAGATTAATTCCACTCTAATTATGCATTGTAGTTGTCTGGATAGATGGTTAAACCAAACACATACTGATATTTAGGGATAGCACAATCCAGTTTTTTCAGTCCCTATACCGATACAGATACCGGGTATACTTTGGGTATCGGCCGATCGGATTCCAGTGTTAAATTAAGTTTTTAAGTTATATTGCAAAGTAAATCACAGCCAATCTCTATTTTAGGACTTGGATGCATTTTAGAAACCTGCTGCTGATAGTGTGGCCTGGGTAGGTTAGACATGGCTGATGCTTGACAGACCTACGCGTGTGAATACATTTAATTGGATTAGCGCCACGGATCGGTTACAACTGTTACCATCAGTATCGGACCGATTTCCCGTCTCAGTATCGTATCGGTGCCATCCCTAGTTCTCATCTGCCAATAACCCTGCCCTCTGTCTCACTCTCTCAAACACACACACACACACACACACACAAACACACAGAGAAAGAGAGAGAGAACTGCGGTTTTCCTCCCATTCCTCCTGCCTTCCTAGGGAGCTGGTTCAGCTCCTCCCACCTGCAGATAAAACGCTAGTCCCCACACCATGGTCTACTGTTTCACCTCCCCAGTCCTGCTTACCCTAACGGCACTGTCTGTCAGACAGTCCCACACAGATAAAGGTAAGTGGACACTCAATGGTTCTACACTCAAGCTGTGTCTGCATATGTGTGTGTGTGTGTGTGTGTGTGTGTGTGTGTGTGTGTGTGCGTGCGTGCGTGCGTGCGCGGGCTTTCTAGGTGTAGGCCGTGCAAGTCTTTACAGTTAATGTGTCTAACTGACAGAGTCTCTCTCTCTCTCTCTCTCTCTCTCTCTCTCTCTCTCTCTCTCTCTCTCTCTCTCTCTCTCTCTCTTTCTCTGACTGGTCTGCCTGGTACTGTACATTCCTTCTTCCGTTGGAAAAATAAGGTGATTTGGCACAAGGTGTTACATGCAGGACTGCCGTCCGCCGTGTTCTTGGCGCGAGGCAGAGTTGTTTTCGGAGGTCCCTCGTGTGCGATTCACATAGATGTAGGCTGTGAAGTGAGTGGATGAGAATTTTATGTTGTCGGAAATCTCCCAGTTGTTCAGTTCTTGCAGGAGTTTGGAGACTCTTTACTGCGTCAGATAATGTTCGACATTTGCCAAACCAAGACATTTTGTGACTCCATGGCAGACTTCATTCTGAATATTACATTTAGAAGCATGTTGTTGTAAATTGACACTACTGGCATTATGACTAATCCTCATGCTCAACCAAGATCATTTTCAAATTTCCCTTCATTAGTCTTAAGTATTGCTTTTAGGACTTAGAACTAAACGTGCAATCTTTTATTCTTCAAAAGAATGCTTTGCTAAAAAGAGAAAAGATTCCTGTCTGTCTAAACTGTAGAATCGTTTTTACAAGTGTAATTGTACACTATTTACCATTGTTAACAATAACTAGTGCATAATATTTAATAGATAAAGTTTAACTCAAGTTTAACTTAAGTTACAATGTGTGTGACAATTAATATTTGAACAGAAAATATTCACATCATACTGTAACTATATTGAACATGTGAATTAGTTTTGATGGCTATGACATACAGTTCTTAGTTGCACTATAAAAAGTATATGCATTGGTTCTAAAGTTCTTTGAGAACAACAAGGAAGAAAATGCAGGTTTTTGTAAATTTTCATGATTGCATTAGGTTGAACATTTCAATAATCACATTTAAGTACTGCCTCAAAGTGAAAACTTTTATTTCACTGTGAAACTATTATAGTTTCATGCATAATAATCCCTGCTATCATTAACATTGTGAGCCTTTGACAAAATCTGCAAAAAGCAATTTACATATTCTAAATAGGTAATTTATTATTATTATATTATTATTATTATTTATTTTTTGTCTTGGGACATGTATAACACAATACAGAATTTAGAGTTTAGAGGTGATACTTGAAAGGAATTGTGCTTGTGTGTGTGTGTGTGTGTGTGTGCTACATGGTACTGGTCCAAAGTACATTGAAGGCAGATGGAACTCCCTAACCTGACATGCCAGAGGAATTGTTGTCACAAGTCCATCTGGGGAGCCGTACATTGAAACTGTTTGTGAATGGCAGGTACTTTCAAAAAAATACTTGGCATTTGATTGGATGAACCATCTGGTCTTGCTGTCGGCACACCTAAACCACGCCCGTACAGCAATAAACACGACGCTGATTGAAGAGTTCAGTTGCTACTCGGACACATTCAAAATGATTCCTAGGCTTTCCAGACTGATTCTAGTGGCAAAATTAAACTGATGCTCGCGAGAACATCCTGATCTCATGAGTTTCAGTTTAGGCTAGGACCCCCCCCCTAGGACGTGGACTGTGTCTTGGACTAGTCTAAATCCTCATAACACTCAGATACAATAATTTAAAATGATCTGACTTGGGAATTAACTAAAGGTGTCTGTGTTCTGGATATTTTACATTAAAGGGCGCGCATGTGTGTGTGTGTGCACGTTAAAGTTATATAAAATAGTGTCGTGTTTATTTCAACCCAAACTGTTTTGGGCAGAATATGTATACTAGCTCCTAAGAAGATTTAGCCTGTTGTCCTTTTAAGAAAGTATGTAATTTGAGAGTAGTAACTGCATTCAGCAATCCAAAGTAATAAAAATTCTTATTTCGGCCAATGTTCTGTACAGTATGGGTTAACAGATTTATTGATTTCTGGACAGTTATCTTATTCGACACTGTCCTTAGTACGTGCTGGAGTTAAAATTCAACTAAAACATTATCGTCTCAAATATGCTCCACCGCGGTAATCTCTTCATGTACTGTATGCCATGTATTGACACAGTTTGAAAGCAAATGCTTTTGTTAGAACGCTGTTAATAAAAATTTAGAGCTGAGCTAGCTAAAACAGGGAAATGTACTAAAGAAATAATCTCTCTCCCTCCATCTCTAAACATAGGGAAACTAATCTGGTTTAATCTCACTGAAAATACACGTATTGCGTTCATAATTAGCTATACAATATGAATTGTTAAAAATGGTACTCTAATGGTGGTAGAGCTAGATGAGGCGATCATAACAATCTTAGCAAAAGCTGATTGGTTCAGCGCCGTCCAATAGTTTCAAAATTAACCTGAGGTCTACGCAAGGTAGGAGGATAGGACTGCGAACACTTCCCAATGGAGTGTGGCCAGACCATATACAAAAGTGAATATGGATCATATACACAAATGAATATGGTCTGTTTACACCAGGCTAATACTGTATCTTTTTTGAAAAGTTTATTTCAGTAAATGCCTACATTCTTAAAACCTGAGGAAAGCTATTATTGCCGATTTTATGCACTGGATTTCTTATCAACAATGTAATACAAGATGCATTTATATTGCATGGAACCCTAAAATACCCTTGATTATTATATGATCTTATAATAGACAGATGGAAGTGTGCAGTTTCTAAAATCGATGACTGAGAATTTCCAAGGCCATCCGTCAATCGACGCTGAGAATGTTCTGATGAAAGGATTGAAAACGCCTTTGAGGAAGCAGCCATTCAGTCTGAAAACATCAGCAATAATAGCAGTGAGAGGAAATTCGTGTTTCAGTACAAAAAACAATCACACCTAGTAATTTTCCAATTTATTTCCAATTCTCCCATGTTTTCCAGTTACTGTGAATGTTCTGCCATGCCACTTTCTGTTAGAGGGCTAGTTAATATACAGTACTGTTGTCCTACATTGTCGACTCATTTCAGATGACTTGTCAAAACGCAACCTAGTCTAGCCTAAACCTCCTCGTGAAAATGGAAGGTATTTATTGGCAAGGTCCAAACCAAGTAACATGGAGGTATTCTGGTGCGATTATTGACCAAACCAAACAGTGCTGAACTCATATTTTGTTTTGCAATAGTCTCTGGTAATGTACTTTTACTTTTAATTGAATAATATCTGCTTTTGCCATTTTATAATTCTATAACATTGGTTAACTAAAACAAAAAAACAACTCTAAACCAATATGCCAAATCTGCATCCCTCACATATACTGCAGAATGTTGCATTTGTGTAAAAATGTTAACATAGATTTAATCACATTATAGTAACAATCAATGTATGTGTTTTAGACACTCGTTGTACTGTATTGATACAGCTTGGAGTAGCAAACACTGGAAAATGAATTCCAAATCATATGCATCTGTTCCTCTATGCAGGGTGGAATAGCACCTTTGGAGGCCGTGTCTGAAGCCTCACTCTATAACGTGAACTTCAAAACACGGGCTCATTTTGTGTTTTCCCGTGGCCGGCTCCAGCGGACTAGTTTCCCCCCAAACATGAGAACAACCACGGTAATGTAAAAACCTGAAGTGGCTCTTAGTTCAGAATTGCTATTAAACGCCGCCCACTGACACAGGATACTGTGTTTTGACAGAACTCAAGGCTAATAGGAAAATAATTCTCCTGCCTGTCGATTTTACGCCCCCAAATCAAAATTGCGGTCGGATGTCAGGTGACGTGTGGTTTCCAGCACTGAAGGAGAGCGAGGCGGCAGCTTTGGTTAACAGGTCAGGCCTGCACTGAGTGTGTCTGTGTGTGCGTGTGTGTGCGAATGTAAATATGTGGGATGAAACTCAAGAGTATCGGCAAGCAAACCCTCCGCAAATGACAGTCACCCGCTCTCATGCTTTGTCCCTTCTCGAAGTCAGTTATTTGGTCATTTGTGTTATAAATGCGTCCACATACACACACACACACACACACACATGCGCACACGCACACAGCTTTTCTGGGCCAGCTGATCCATTTGCAGGAGCTCAACACTCAACCACAGACATATTTCCTGTGAAGAGGCAGATCAGTTTGGAATGAATGTTGGAACGCAGCGGCACACACGTAGGCCCAGGTGTAACCATGGATGCGTGGAGTTTAGACGTAATTAAAAAAATAAAAATAAATAACATTTTATATTTAAAACATAGGCTTTATTCAACCTTTTCTATTTTTAAATTATTGAACAATGTCTATCAATAACCTTCACATTATGATTTTCATTCTAGCTATAAATCAAGGCATTATTAAACTAGTTTGGTAAGCATCCTTTAAATAAAGTTCAAGATGCATTCCACCCAAAAGCTGTATTTTTTTATAACTACTATTATTTTATAACTACTGTTATATATTATTACATTTATTCGTTCACCTTTTTTCTTGTATGCTAGCCTCTGCCAATGTACAACATTGCTGGCCAGTACACGTTCACTTTCAGACCCTCTTTGTTGTTTCCAACACTGATCTTTGCAGAGCGGCATTTAGAGATGTTGGAAGCCTGATAAACCACTCGGACAGAAGCACACACACCAAGGACGGCCTCAAAACACTCCCAGTGCATGGAAGCTTTAAATGACTGAACACAATATTTTAGACGGCAAAACACAAACGTAGTGACCTTCATTTTTTGAAAGAACTTTGCATAACAACAACATGGAACGGCGTTAGCATTAGCATACACATACAGGTGCATTCCCCAGATTCCCCAGCACTTGGCAAGTAACCGCTGTCAGTTGATCCGGTCATTCTATGGCCGTCTTTGGGGAGCGAGCGTTCACGTGAGAGGGCGAGAAGTTGTGTGAAACAGCCAGAGGCTGCATTCATTGCGGTGTTACGTATAATTTGCATTCAATGAACTGAAACGGCAAGTGGACCGAACTGCCGTTTAAATAGCTGGGAGGAGTATTGTTTTGGATTGAATAATTGGATCTGTCGCCGTGGCTGACTAAAAACAAAGCTTTTACCCATGGAACACGGCGAATAGGCTACAGCAGTGGGCCTATGCTTGCATGAGTTCAAGAACATTTCACACACATTATTAGTTTCACTAGGCAGCCATATGCAAAAGCTTTAGTCTTCTGTAACTACCCAAGGTAGCCTATTCGACTCAGGTCCAAGCCAATCAGAGAAGGGGGAACCGTAAACCCATTGCAATCGGCTGGAAACACAAAAGCCAGGCGCCGACCACAAGCAATTTAGACTGGCACCCGTATCTGTAAGCAATGACATGCCTCTGTTCCCGGACGTTTGTTTATCGAGCGGCGTAGTCCCGCATCTGGAATCAGTCAGGGGAAGAACACGGAGGAGAAATGGAAATTTGATTATTTTCAAAGCAGAGCTCTTAGTGATAGAAGACTTGTGTCTCATCACCGGGCCAAACCAGCGTTCGGGGGAGCTGTGTGTGTTGGTGGGTCGGTTTTAAAAAAAAAGAAACGAAAGCAAATGGTCATTGTTTGCATTAAAGGGTAACACATGGCCTTGACATCCTGTTGGGTATAACTGCACAAGGGCCACACAACCATTCTGTCCACAGGACTGGGCAAAGCACCGGGATGCATTTTACGTCTGTCATGACCCCGTTGTGTAGCCGCGTGGGGTTTGTGTGCGTGGTAAGGCTGCCAGTCATTCCTTACCTCTTTATCTCTTTAAAGAAATACAAACTGCTAAATTCGGTGCCTTGACAGTAGATCACCACTGCAAGACTGCTTGCCTCAGGAAAAAGATACATTACTGAGTTAGGACCACCTAATCAGTCATTGGTTAGCAGGCCTATACAATGCAGCATGTGTGGACTGGTTTGAATCAGTCTGCTTATAATGAAGCTCGGTGAACCCTATTCCATTCCATGTTTCTGTAATGCCCCAGCCAGCCACAGTGAACTCAAAGGAATGCCTGCGGGAATCTGCATCCCAATAGCTCAGACCACTGACAGGAGCATGTCTGGGAAATAAACTTTTGTTTGCTTTCTCTCAAGAAGCCGTGATGTGCCCTAGTCGGGGAGTGAGAAATGTTTTTTTCATGCCGAGCATATGTTTAGTGTTTTCGTCAGCATTGGATTTAAGGTATAGTCAGCCATTATCAGCTAATTGTAAGCTTATACACTTTTTGTAAAATTCACCAAATATCCCCTCACATTTCGCTAGCTTATCGTTTTGCGTGTGCTGAAAAAATAATCTGCCACTGCTGCACAGCCTTGGATCTCTAAATGGCAACACAAACAAAGTGGCGACCACCGTTCACAACAACAACTACATTGGCTTCGCAATGCGTTTCAATGTTGGGGTGGGCGGAACTTCTGACAGAGATTGTTTTGATTTGAGGTCGCCAGTTAGCAAGCGTTCTTGAGAATGACTTACCCTGCCTTTAACTTAGAGCATCGGTATGTACTGTATTTCATTACAGGTACACTCCTTATTGGTCCTATCATCTCACCACCCATAACAGGAGCACTGTAAGGGGTGGAGCAGAGGATTGCCAACCAATCAGTAGTCAGATGAGGGAGGGGCGTGTTCTCTGTTGAGTTTCAAACAAAATCAGTGTTTTTTTGTTAGGCTGGTTTTCACCATGGAAATCTGGACACAAATCAAATCAATAATTTATAGTTTTGTTCTTGAGACAGCACAACATCATTAGATGTGTGTTTCAACTGTAATTCGTGCCAATGGTCATGTAATGATACCATATTTCCATAAATGTTACCGGCTCCTCCAAATATTCTCCCAAATCTTGTGACACAATATGTGCGTCAGTACATGTTGGGCCCACATATTGTGTGCATGATGCATGTAGATCTATAGACATCTCCGCTTGCTCTGTCCATGGTGCTAAATAGTGCTGTAATGCATACCTGGCAAATGGCATCACTGGCATATCTGTATTCTATTATTAAGTGTTTCCGCAACCATATACTGTACAGTAATATAACGAAAGGTTTCACGCCATAACTAACTACAGGGACACGAAGGGGAAAAGGTCTTAATTTGTGTGTTTGAGTTGAGCGGCCCCGGTGTACTGTCTAAGACGGGGAGGACACGTGTAACGTGTGACAGCGGTTACCTCAGCTCGGCGTTATAAATGCCAGACCACCGTGAAATGTCACCGCACATCACCACCCCCCCCGTCATTCGCCCACGGGGTAGATCCGCAGCTCCCGGACCCCGGAGAGTCGAGGGAAAACACAGAGGCGGTCGTTTTTTCCCCGCCGGGCCCCAACAACCCCCGTACGTACTGTACAGGAACGATACAGAGCATTTGTTTTGAGGGGAAGGCGATACTCAAAAAGGCGGGGTTGGGAAACGGGACCGTAAATGGACTGGTCATAGCAATTTGCAGTGGTGTTTCCAAAAACCAGGGAAACGTTGTAGGGCTCGAGGTGTTATTGCAAGCAGTAGTTATATAAAAAAAGAGTGATTGGAATGTGTCGGAATGTGTGACAGAAAGGTAAACCATATGTGATGATAGGGCTCACCTAGCAACTCTGAATTTGTGTGGAGATTTCTCCACGCTATTTGCTATGTTTTATGAAAGCCGGTGGTACGCCCTGCATTTCTACGCACCTGCCCATGTACAAGTTAATGTTAACGAGATAAACAAGAGTTACTGAAATGTAACAATAGGAACATTATTGGATCACAGTACCAATACAAAGTGGTCCTGCTCTTTTTTAAGGCACACCACAGGTTGAGATTGGCCTCATGCCCTACAGACCAGAGGTTAGCGAAAACACACACACTACACAGTAGAGTAACACTCTACTGCAGGGGTGCCCAACCCTGGTCCTGGAGGGCCCCTATCCTGCATGTTTTAGATGTCTCCCTGCTCCAACACACCGGA
>JAODOY010066277.1:0-16727 GCA_025399855.1 Forbesichthys papilliferus
TATTTGCAAATGTAATAATGAGGTGACGAATGAAAACGTATTGTTAATATTTGTGTAATTTAGACGAATCTGCTGCCAGAGGTGTGCTGCGGTTACGTAAACACAAGCGCGCACCCCACATGAACGCGATTGGGAACCAGTAGACACATAACACCGGTACCGTACCGTACTACGGTGCTAGGCTAGCTATGGGTAAAGTAGGCTACTGATCACAAACCTACCTATACTAAACAGCTGTAATAATACGTAAGAGAGAAACCAACCTGACTTGAAGTGGTCTTTGAAAACCTCTCCGCCAAAAAAGGAACAAAATGACATGTCTGTGTTTCGTAAAATACCCTTACTAAAGGAGTAAACACTGAAACAGACTAAATTTGCACAAGCTTTCAGCACGAACAGCAAGCTGAGTAGCCGACAACTTCCGTAGAATAATTCCAGAATAAAAGTATCGGCACCCACCAGCACTAGACCAGCACCAACAGCAAGCTGAGTACCGTAGCCGACAACTTCCGTTGGATAATTCCAGAATAAAACTATCGGCACCAGGCCAGCACGCACCGTTGGCAGCCTACATGTGCGCGCAGCAGAATTGGTAGAAGAAGAAAACAAATTGTCACGTGACTTGTGCTTGTTTCTTATCCTGATTTTAACGGATTTAGATTGAAATGTAATCCAGACAGGAGTAAATCGTATTTTGTTCTTCTATATGCTAGGTAATAACATACAATGCTTGCATTGAGTGAATTTGTTAGTGGGCGTTTAGCTACTGCAGCTATGGAGATCTGTGGAGAGTTTGATAAAACTATAGCTTTGTACCAGGCAGAAGTTGTTCGATACAAACATGAGATGGAACAACTGCAGAAGCAAGTGGACCTTCAGCTCCAGAAAGCAGGTGTAATATCATACTAATCAATAACTTCATAGCGGGACAATAACCTACCTACTCTTGTAATGTATTGTAACGGTTGTCTAAGATAACTTTGTCTCTCATTTGCTGTATAGATGCGCACCGGCAGGGAAACATTACAGTTCCACTCTCAGTAGAGATGTGTGGTGTCTCTCTGCAACAACTGAATCAAGAACTCGGAATTCAAATAGTTGAAAGTAAAGAGTCCAACTCTACTTTAGGACAGCATAACTCGGGATCAGATGAAACCCACGTTGATCTAATAGATACTGATTTGATGATTAAAGTAGACCCTGACACATCCCAGATAAAACAAGAGCAAGAGGAACATGGCATAGGCAGCCATGTGCTGGATGTTGTTATTCCTGATACTGCGAACAGTGCTCTAGAGCCAGTAAAATTCGAATGTGAATCACTCCCACTCTCTTCAGAGTGTCCTGCTGCAGGTAAACTTAACAGCAGTGATAAGGATTGTGAAGATCCCCAAGCAACGAAAAAAAAAAACAAGGTATTTAAAGGATAATGTCATGTGGCATATATGCATATTTGCTTAATGGGGATGCTATAACAAATATTTCACCGAATTTTTTACTGACTGTAGATTTAGATATTTTCATTGCACTGTAAAATTGATTTAATTACACAGGAATTAATGAACTGGAATAGGCATACTGTTGCTTTAACTTGCAGAAACGGATACGTCTAAAACATAGGACCTGCCCACTCTGCCAAAGCATAAACCCAGTCAATCACAGAACATGCAGAACATGCTTTAATGAGCTAAAGCTCAAGCAAAAGCTCAGGGCAAAAGAGGAGAGGTTGTGCTCAGAGGAGTGGAGGAGAAAGATCAGGCAGAACCGGAATTCAGCTAAGATTCTAGACTCCGCTAATATCTATGTGAGTAAAAGCTTTGATTTTGCATATGATTAATATCATTATAGGGCTATGTACTAGGGATGGTATGATACTGAGATCGGAAATCGCTGATGATGACTTTAATAGCTGTATTGGGGACAATTGGGCAGTTATAACCGATCTATGGGGCTGATTCAATATAAGCGTAGGTCTGTAGTACTGTCAAGGCTCAGCAATGTTCAACATACCCAGGCCACACTATCAGCAGTAGGTTTATAAAATTCATGTAAGTTCTAAAATAGAGATTGGCTTTCATGTACTTAGCAATTTAACATAAACCAAACCAATCCACTCAAACTAATGCACACATCAATGACAACATTGTAATTTTTCCATATATTCATACTGTATATAGCCCATGTTACATTGTGTTTTATAGAGTTAGTTCAATGTTCAAGCCTGATGGTTCCTTACACAAAACATGATTCCCAGTCTCTTCCTCAGTCACAGTGAGGAATACATCTTAATTTAACACTGGAATCGGATCGGTACTAAAAAAATTGGATTGTGCCATCCCTACTATGTACAAATGCCTATAAAAGGATCACCTATTCAAAGTTGTCATTGTAAGTAGAATAAACAATGTTGAGGCTTTGCGGCTTCATAAATTAGGCTCACAGAATATATGAATGAAAAGATGATAAAACCGCATGCCAAAAATATAATCTATGGCGTATCTGTAAATGTAAAATTAATATGTTCATGTTTGTTTCAGGTCATGAAACTACATGAATTGGGCTTTAAACCAATATTGTTTATAGGCAATAAATGTAGGGGTCAGTACACTGCTGACATCATGACTCGCCTAAACCCAATCCCAGAGGGGCCACAGCGAGACATATTTACTAAAATGACCACCCTTCATGAACATTTTATGAAATGTAAGAATGATTTATTTATTTATTTTTACAAGCTTGCTTTGTTTTCCTGTATTAGTAAACATTGCAAATGTATAATTGGTCTTGAAAAGACAAGCAATTGCTTATCACTCATCGTAATGTAAATTCCATTCCTTAATTTTCAAATTGGAATACTACAAAGGCCATTATGTTATGGCCACTATTATTTATCTGATATACTGATTTATCTAAAATACTGATCCCTCCGTGTTCTTTTAATTTGTCCTTCCCAGGCCAGAGTAAGGTACTTGAAGCAGAAGCAACCGCACCACCAGCATGTCCCACCTCAACCCAGGAGAGCAGTGATCTGTTCTTTCTCGAACAGATCTCTGCCGCCAACCCACTTCCAGCAGCCCCTCACCACGAGCACGAGGTTTGAGTAAATTGTGTTATGTTACTCATACATCTCTGGACAACAAGCTTTGTTGTTGGTTACGGTAGTAGTTACACACGCCCTACCACTAAATAGCTGAGTTGAATATACTGCATCTGCAGCCACGCAGTGTAGCTGTGTCACTCCCTGCACTTGCTAAATGTGTTTGAGCGAAATTAGGATTATTTGTGGTTATTGTGTACATATGGAGTAAACAGTTGTTTGCTCTTTTTTGCAGATAATATCAAAGAAAAGAAAAAAAAAACCTTGTCCTCTCTGCCAGAGTATGAATCCAATCCGTCAGAGAACATGCAGAAAATGTTTTAATGACCTGAAGCAGAACCCAAAGCTCAAAGCAAGAGAGGAGATGTTGAGCTCAGGGAACTGGGGGAAAAGGATCATGCAGAACCGGAATTCCGGAAAGGTCATAAACTCAGCACGTATATGTGTAAGTAGCTCTTCTTTCCTTGATAATGGCTATGGCTTATAGTCAGAGGCGACATACATTACGTTACAGTAGCTAGTAGGTTACTACACACACAAATATGTTCCTTAAATCTAAAATCACACTAGGGTACTGAAGAATGACAAAGTATTTTTGATCTGTATACATTACAGCAACCATCTTCACTTCTGTCGGTGTAAGCGCTTCTATTGTAGTTAGCATTCAGGATGGTTTTACTGTCTGTTTCAGATCAGGAAACTACATGAAGTGGGCTATAATCCCATATTGTTCCTGGGTCGACAAAAAAAGGGTTGCTACACTGCTGAGGTCATAACGCGCATAAGTCCAATCCCAGAGGGGCCACGAAGGGACATCTTTACAAAAATGACCCTCTTCTATGAGCATTTTCTCAAATGTGAGAACTACTTCTTTTTTATATATATGTATATTTTAAATAAATGTGCTTTTGTGTCTTTTGTTTTCACATTTTTTAAATTACAACTACTTTTCCATACCTTTTGGACCCCACTACCTAAAATACTGTACCATCAGTTACTCTTTCTGTTCCTTCTTTATGACATATATATTATATTTTTTTGTTCCTTCCAGACCACAGTGTGGCATACACAGCGGATGCAACCACTGTTCCAGAATCTTCCAGTTTGACCCAAGAGAGTGACAACGTGTTCTTACTCAACCTTATTCTTGTCCCCGCCCCAACTCATGCACCTCCATCACTCTCCGCCCCACCTTCTTCAGCCCAATCTCCTTCCTCCCCAACTCCCACAACTCAGTTGAAAGTAGTTCTTGGAAAAAGAGTAGCAAGCTTTGAAGAAGGTATACCATTTCTTTGATTTTTTTTTAACCATTTTAGTATTAAACTTTGATTTAAAAATGGCATTAATGTAACCTGTAATATTTTAATGTCAGGCTGTTCGGGCTGTGGAAATCACAGCAAAACAAAAAAGTGTGTTTTTGAAAAAGTGATGGATCAAAGGTCAAACCAGGTAAGCTTGGATTGGGTTGTCAAGCAATAACCTACTTAACCTAATTTTTATTTAAAAATAACTTGGACAATCAAGTTACCTGTTGAACAGATTAACAAGAATATAGCAAAGTAGCCTTGGCTAAAGATATCTCTCAAAATGTATAATTATTAAAAAATGTCATAATCCTATGACTGACAAGTAAAATTACATTTTAGATGCCAATAGTTGATAGAGGGGGCATTGTGACTATTAAATACAGTGAACACTTCAGAGGGGGATTGTCACTATACTAAATAAATACAATAAACACACTTAAACACAATAAATTGGGTATAAACTGAAATAGGATTTTCCTTACCCTGCAGGGAAAGGATGAAATCAAGGTGCACTGGAAGCCTTGTGAAGTTTGGTGAGTTTCTTCCCATAGAAATAGCATACTATATTTAACAGGAAGTAACTCAGCCATTTAATGGCCAAGTAGTGGTATCTCAACTTTTTAAAAATTATTTTATTTTGTTATTTGTCATGGTGTACGGTTATATATATGGTGTATGGTTAATGGCATGTAAAAAAAAGTTCACCTCACGTTAGTTATGTAGTAAAACAATAACACCAATATGTTCAGCTAAAATGTGTTCCCTTTGGTAAACATATGGAGTTGATTTGACATATACTTCTTTTTCTTTTTATACAATATTTTTTTCAGTGGAGAGAAGTGGAAGGACACTTGGGAGCCTGCAAGCAACTTTTCTTTGTAGTTTTATTGTGTACTTGTAACATGAAAATGAACACAACATGACTAATGCATGTCACGTGACAAGTCGTATACTATAGTGCATCTGGCATATACGGTAAGATGACAACGTCCATCTACTGTACTTGTCCATATTGTCTATTGTTCTCTATTTGTATGTCTAGTAAAGTTTGTTACAAATAATGACAGTATATATGTGTTTTTGTTTGTTTAACCATAAGGTAATCTTTATAGTTCAAATATACATGTGCATTATACTTAACACTTTGGATCCAGGTTTGTACAGTGGTACAAGTATATTATGAAATTATACTATAAAGTGGGGCCCAAAAGTCTTGAGACCATTAGTCCAAAATATACCTCTATTTTGCTTTTTTAATTATTACTAATTATATCAGCTGCAACATAACAATTTGAGTGAAAAATGTAATCTTTGAAAAATCCACATGAATTTCAAAATATCATACGTCTCATTTTTGCTTGAATGACAGCATGCACTCAAGCATGATTTGGCAATTATCCAATAACAATAAGAGCTTCTTGTGATATAGCACCATATCATAGAAAGCCTGGCTTACTATGAGTGTCCTCGTAAATGTTCAATGGGGATGAGGTCAGGTGATGGTGGAGGAAGGTCCGTGACTGTTTGAGAGGACAGACTGCCAACTGCAGACAGAAAAACAGGTAAGTCCTATGTCAAATGTGTGTATTAGCCATATAGGTCTATAGGAGCACATTTGCAGAGCCTAAGATGGAACACTCTGAATTGCTTGCAATTTCAGATAAAGACCTACCAGAACAAAGTAATAGGGCCCAAAGCAGCTTTGTGTATCAGCAAAGACTTGAGTGACACATTCATTATCAGTCTGACCTGAAACCAGAAACCTGCCAGAGTCAGACTGGAATCGGAAGCAGCATCTGTGGAAATCATGGAAAATCCTGGTTAAAATTGACATGGGCTATAAGGAAGAGTCAGCAAGATATGCTGTTTCTCAATTCCAAGAACGCTAGGTACGTACTTGTGTTCTTAAGAGGTACGTTCTTGCCAAGTGTCCTTCTGAGAAGGGTCTTGCAAGAAAGCGAGGATGGATCTAGATTGCGATACATAATCTTGCCTATTGCGGAATACCTATGACAACACTGGTACCAGGGCGTCTATTTTGTTTTCCATCGGTTTCCTACGCATACAATTTGTGTAATTAAGATATTTGCTCAGAAAGATTTTTGTTATATCTTATAACACTAGAAACAGTTCTATGTTATATTGTGTAGGCTATTAAATGTCAACAGCACTTTCTATTTGTTTTTAAAGTGTCTGTCCAGGATGTTAAACCAGGATGAGGCCAGATGGGAGGAGGTCCTAAAGTAGGATAGAGTAAATTAACCTTTGTTATAGGGAGAAGCAGTTAGTGAGGATGTTGCCCTCTTGAATTACCACAATATTACTTCTTCAATCATACTTATCCATCACCTGTCTATATGACCTATGATTATTGCTACTTTATTTACTCTTCTACTACCATTATTAATTCATAATTCAATTAATGGCAGTGACAAGCTGATTGTTTATATATATACACACACACACACAATATATATAAACAAGATATGCCAGCTTTATGCAAATGTTTATATATAATTTAAAAATAAAAGTAATACAAAGATTTGCTTAAATCTGGCATATCTTGTTATAAAAATTATATTTGGAAAAACATGTAGGTTTTATTTGGAACAGGTAAAATTTAGATTTTTTAAATCACAACTAATTATGTAAAGCGTGCGATTAATTGCGATTAATCACAAATTCTGACAGCCCTAAAACATGTTGCAGGTTGGTGTGGAAGGCGGAATCCATCACTTATCTACTTGTTAATTTGAAAACCCTTATGACAACACACTATTGAGAATAACTGGTTAATGTGCTAGCATAGTTTTAAATAATATTGTGGGTATTTTACATATCATTTCAGGTATCACATCCCAGCAGCTGCCTGTGTGTAAAGAGGAGTGGAGATCCAGTCAGAACTACATAAAATTGGAACTGGAACAACCGTGGATCAGTCAGATCATAGTGGCTTCCAGAACTGGAGGAGGCTGAGAAGTTCACTCTCAATTCTGTCCCTGTGAAGAGTGAGAATGAGTCATGAGGAGAAACTGTCACCAGGACATCAGTACAGATGGGTAGAGCTGTTAACAATCACCTCAACTAAAAACAGAAGCTGTACTGTCAGATGCTCCCAGTAATTTACATTCAGCTATAGTGTTGAACCAACAAATTAATTCAAACACCATTATTCAAACAGGAGTGGAAATGATGATTGGAAAGTGACAAATCTGCTCAAAACAAAATGTTGAATTGTGTGAAAATTACACTAACAGTAAAGGTAGTACATTTTTCTTCCTGTAGTACCCAAATGGTGAATTTGAGCTTGGGAGGTTGAAAAATTAAGAATAAAACTGCTGAGACATTATGTGTTTGTAGACAGTTTTTTTTTATTTATATATACTGTATAAGGGGCTTATGATAACTTATCTGAGTGAGACCCTTCAACTGCAGAGTTTGTGGAAAAATTATTTTGGTTAAACAATAATTATTTAACACCGATTGAATATTCATGCAGACTGAGGCCTTTCTTAAGAAATGTAGAAACGTTAAATCCACCTGTAAAAAAAATGAAGACAACAGAGATCTCTCATAGGATTTTATTATTTCGTTTTTGTTGATAAAAGTGCAAAAGGTCCAGGCCTAAATTTGATTTGTGAGTAAGAGTATTTGGTTTCAGTTCTATTCAAACAGCAAAATTTGATTTAATATAGAAATCATTTTCACAAACTTTTAAATATATAACATTTATCACTGCATGAAAGATATTCACCACTGACTAACGTTTTATAGGTTTTGTGTGAACTTGATGTTCTATAGCATTGATGTCATTAGACTGCTGTAACCATAAAATATCTTGGGCAAATTTACAGTTATTAGGATAGCTAATCTATGCATAACATACTTGCTTGATTTTAGAAGACAACTGTGAGGATCCTGCGCTGCTGAAGGTACTGGTGGCTAGGGGGCGTGTCTACACCTGCTGACATAGGCATGCCAAGGGGAGACTTGGGCCACTGCTCGCTACCACCAAACACACCTGACTAATGACTAATTACCCACCATATATAACACCCAGCACAACAGTCACTGTCACTGTCCTAAGTGCCTGCCTGCCCCCAGCCTATCCTACCTGCCTAAGTGCCTACCAGCCCCCCCCCCCGGCCTATCCTACCTGCCCCCCCCCCCCTCCCCCCCCCGGCCTATCCTACCTGCCTATCAGCCTGTCTAAGTACCTGCCTGTCTACCTGCTATTTTTCCTGTTGTGAAATTAAAGTATTGACATTAAATCCTATCGTCTAAAGCCTGTCCCTCTGGGGGTTTACACTCACCTGCGCATAGCGTATACAACCATACATTACAAATCCTTTTCTCAGATGAGCTCTGTTTATCAAAATCTTAATATAGAACATAAAGCAGCAATATTGTTGTAGTGATGGCACTAAGCTCTACTGAAAAGGCAGAATTATGCTTTTTAAACAATTAGCCATATGCTTATAATAATCTATAAAGTGTTTACCAAATAGCTAAGATATAACATTCCATATAAACTTGCAGGTGTTCTTTTGGATTACAATTTGATCATGTCCTATTTATTTACTTAACACTAGGACTGCGTGGCAGAACATGCATGTGTTCTTTTGGATTACAATTCGGTCATGTCCTATATTTAACAGGACTGCAGTGGAAGAAAGATTTAGGTGAGTTGCAATTCAGAGGGCTGACGCTTAGGGAACACCACTGTCATCATATGTAGGCTATTCGCGCAAGAAAAATGCTATATGCTATGTTGCCGCGAAGTCAAGACCACACAAATCTACTTTATTTTCTGGATGAAGAGTTTATTCCCATTATAACCATGACTTTAATCGGGCTATATGCGCTTGTTGGACGGTTGTGCGAAGAGAGTGAGAGACGTGAGGTCTTCCTGTAGGCTACATGCCATAAAGCTATGGTAAAAGCAGCTGCTACGGCTCTCCTATAGCCTATTATTTAAACATATTTTTTTTATTTGCCACGAAGACGTGTAAAGTTGAAGCCTGCTTGCCTGTAGTTGTTGTCTACTTTGCAGAAATCGGCAATAGACCGCCTCGGTCCATTCTGCAGTAGATATGATTGCTTGCGGTAGTCTATTGCCGCGGAATTGTTTGCATTTTTACCTTCTTTTTTTAACCATATTCATAACTCAGGAATAGGATCTGAATTGATCACAAACATGGAATTCAGGTGAGTTGTTTTACAAGCAACCTCAATGAACGCATGTAACGCAGACAATTACATATTATATTTTGCTTTTAATGTAAGGACAAAGGATATTTGATAACAATCGGTTAGACAATTTCACGTTGTAGGCTATATTTGCAGAGATTTGACTGGATTTAAAAGCAGTTCATTTGGACTGGAGTTGTGGGTTCACATTCCCAATTATAATTGAATGAAATGTACCACTGTAGCCTATAATGCGGATTATATGTAGGCTACTTGTCTATATTTCAAATGAGCGTACATATAAGCAATTTGTGGGTCAGGAGTCAGGACATGAGCACAGAGAATATAAACATTACTTGATTCTGTAATATTGTAGTCCTCTGCTTCCGTTTAAAAGTTTTTCACAGAAAGGCTCATGCATTAGTAGACTACATATTGAGTGTATCATCACACACGCATTTATTATTCCAGTTCAAACGACCTGCAAATGTGGGTTTGATCATTTTGAGATGATTCATTTTCTAATGACATACACATTTAGCCTATACAATACCTGCTTCACTCTTGTCAGTTTTCGATTATCAAATCAAATCAAATGAGAAAATACTTAAAAGTTTGAAAATATTTTCTCAGAATCTAGAAGTGAGAGGTCATTATTTTAGTTTTTTTGGTGTGCTGTTTTTCCCTTCCCCCCCCCCCCCCCTCTTATTCCCAGCACTGCATATCACAGCCAAGTCCCTGCTGACTCAATAAGGGAAGGGGAAGAGAATTAACTCTACCTGTCAGCAAGAATTGATCCAAATTGACAGTAGATGTTGATTAGACTAATGCAGTTTCAAATGCAGAATTTGGGGTACATGTCTGGCAGCCTTTGGACAGCATTGAGAGTGAGACATGACATTTACTGTATTATTTTAACTAAGTGACACACCTGTTATTTCTATTTATTGATAAGTTAATAAGTTATTACTCACTTATGAAATTATTACTGACTCATAACACGTATGACACTTAATTAATAAGGAACACATTAGAATAAGTGGTATATTAACATTGATTGTGTCAAAATCCTAGAGTCAATATGCTGCAATAAAACCTGCTGCACACCTCTGTATTATATTCATTTATTGTACTGCACACCTCTAGGGAAACTATGGGTTTTGGGATTTACCCTAACTGACCGACCAGCTCCATAGAAAACTCTTTTCTATTGTACCACTGAATCAGGGCTCACGCTGAACGCATTACATTTCACTGGTTCAAAGGTTTTTGACTGCAGTGATTCTTTACAATCCTTGATATCACTATGATTTTGACAGTGCCAATTGGTGTCTAAAATATGTCTATGGGCTGAGAGAAAAGTTGGATTAGTGTGCATTTTAAAAGCTTGTGTAATTAAAGTAAAGTCTTGTATCAATATAGCCTAAGAGAAGACAAAAATAAACAACGACTTTCTAACCGTTAGACTTGCGTGTAATTAATTGAAGACAAAGCAACACAGTTACTTTGTTGTTTGTTGTACATGACATAATGACATAAATGTCGCTACTAGCACAGCAAATATTAAGTGCACACTGCACACATGCACTCATAACACCAAGTCGACCAAACTCACACATAAACAGCGAAAGTGTTGTCCAGGGGTTTCTGCCAGGTTGTCTAATGTCATTGTACATCTGTCTGCAGTCCATGTGGATTCATCAGTTGTCTGACTGGCCTTGACTTTGGGATTAAAATGTTTGTTGTCTTTCTTGAATGGTTCTGGAAACATGTAATCCAGGAATGAAGGTGAAGGATAAACTGAAAATGTTATGTTTATTTACACATTTATATAAATCCACCGATCCATTCACTAGACAAAGGTGTAATCAAAGAGGTGTCTGAATGTATTTACTTTGATCTTTTTCACCAGCTTCCCAGTGGAATAACCCAGATTTAGAAATAATGTAGCACATCCTGAAACAACTCTTGTCTTGCCCAGCTCCTTGCCTTTCTCCGCAGGACATTGACTGGGTTTGGGTGAACCCCCTCCCCCACCCACGGCCCCCAGACTTACTCCAGCCGCTTAGGAGACGGCCAGCATGGAGCAAAGCAAGCTCATCTTCAGCCTGGATCGGTGCAGCGAAGGCCCCACCATGGTCTTCTCCAAAGACAAGCACAGAGGCCAACGGGGCCTGGGACTGGATTTGTCGTTGGACCTGGGCCAAGGTGAGTACTCCCAGGCCTGTCACGTGCCTCAGTCCCCTTCTTCCCCAGGCTTCCTGGCTGACCTCTATGCCCCTGCCTCAGCAGGCCTGGTGAAGCCATCTTCATCCTCCACGGAGCCCAGCGAGATCAGCCCCCTGCCAGTTAAGCCCCTGCTCAGTTCGGTCAAGTCCCCGTTCACCGAGATCGCCCGTCGGGGCGAGCCTGACGTCAGCCTCTCCGAGTTGGACTCCAAGATCCACGTGCACCCCTGGAAGCAGTCCACTCAGGCTGAGGCCAAGATCTCGGGGGACAAGCCCGATGCAAATGAGGACCGAAACGCCTGGACCTGTTCCTCTTCCCCGGGCGGCCTGTCTCCCAGCGAGCACCGGGGCAGCTCGCTCATCGCTGACCTGGAGGACACACGCAAAAGGTTCTCGGAGGCCATGCAGGACCCACTGAGCATGCTCAGTAAGATCATGGGGGACGAGAGCTCCATCAGCCCCAGGCAGGGGAAGGGCCTTACGGTGGAAGACTTGTTGCCACTACCCTCCTCCTCCTCCCTTGGAAGTCCAGGCGTACGAGAAGGGAGTGTCGTCCTGGGCAACAGTGAAGACGACACCCAGCTGAGGTGTCATAGGCGAGCGGAAGGCGAGCTCAGAGTTGTTTGCGACACGCCTCAGAGAAGACCTGATAACCCCCACAATAACTCCCTCTCCCATTACGGAGACACCGTTCAAGCGGAGGACTTCCAAGCTACGCCCCAGGGGAGACTGCACACCGAGGCTGGAGCCATAGCTTCCAGGACATCCCTGCCTCTGCACTGGCTCTTTGCCGTAGGCTTCCTAGCCTACGGGTTCTTTGTGCTGCCCCTGCCCCCCTGTGTCACGGGCCTGTTTGTCGGCCTGGCTTGTGGGTTTATGCTGGGCCTGTTGGTCGTGTTTATGTTCGCCCCTCGAAGGGCGATCGCCGGGGGCAGACGCAGGTATCGTTTGTATGAGCAAAGCAGGAAGTCCATGGATGCATTTAACAGAGAGGCAGACCGCCTGGAGGTATGGAGTCAGAAGTCGCTACTTGTCTGTGTCTTTAAAGTTTGAATACGCAGTACAACGTTAGCATGTGAAATGTAGAAATACAGTTACAGTAGCAGTGTTAGCACTCTTTACCAAACCCATTAAACCCAGTAAAAGACCATCTCTCAATTTAGTACAAAGCATTCAGCCTCAAGAACAGGAGGTCAGATATGACGGTGTTTTACAACAGTAATACTGTTTAAAAAACAATAGTACTGTTTTTTAAACAGTAGGCAGTGGGCTGTTTGAAAGACAAATCCCCAGTGTTAAATGACACAGATACATTATGCCATGTCTCATGTTCCCCTCCTGCACAGCCGCATTGTAATACACTAGACCAGAGGTCTTTAATGTTTTTCAAGCCAAGGACCCCTTGGCCGATAGAAACAAGGCATATATGGTATAACATATTTAGTTGCCGGGCCAACAATAATGTGTAGGGCGGCCTATTATAAAGCAGCACGCTATAACATGTTTACCACACCTTCCAGGGCTGGATGAATGAAATGCACAGCTATGACCCAGAGACCTTTCAGCCCTCTCTCACCAATTCTGTCTATGCCACACTGGAGGGCAGCCACCTGCGTCTGGCGTACCCCAGCGGCAACGCCCCCCGGTGCGGCACCTTTGCAGAGACACCCCACGAGGCGACGTTTGTTCGGGCGCGCAGCTATCAGCTAGCCAACTGTAAGGTCAGTGTGCCATGCGGTCCCTGCACAGGGGGGGTAAGGAGAGAACTCTACAAGCGTTCTCTGTCTACACCCACGTTGTCAGGAAACACAGCTGAAAGACTTAGCAATTATGACTGAGTTTGATAACACAAGGAGCATATTGTGACCTGACCACTTTACTCGACATAGTTAGAGGAAACTGTAGAGCAGCTCAGGTGTGTTGAAACACAATTTGAGTGTGACAAAATGCATTGGGAAACAGTTCTTTAGTAATTTTGCTAGTTTGCTTCTTGCAAAAAATGTATGCTTTATAACAGAAAAATAATAATTATATCAGAGTACCCTAACATGTTTCTCAGGTCCGCAGACCTCCAGAGCGCCATGGTATGTGTCCAGGTTATCAGTTAAATATTATGTTCACATTTTAAACATGTCGTTTGAGGTTGCACTGCCTTCCTGATTGGTAGGAACATAAAATATGTTCGCCACATTTGGTGAATTTGTTTCACGCAAATGAGGAAGTCCAAAAAAAACGTTTAAGGACAGCCAATGTATTACTAAAAACTGAAGTTCTCTTCATATTGTTAATGTATTTATTAATACCGACCATACCTATATTTAATTCAAGGTGTCCCTGTTGCCTGCTGTTCTGGCTCGTAAGAGGCTGTGGAACAACAAATACCCCATCTGTATCATCTTAGCTGAGGGGGAGTTGGGGGAGGACAGTCTCGAGGAAGCGCTGGAGGAAGAAGAGGACACCAAGGAGAGGCAGAGCATTCCAGAACCCCAGCTTCCCGTGACCCTCTACCTGTTTGGACGAACAGGAAGAGAGAAGGAAGAATGGTTTCAGCGCTTCCTGTTTGCCTCCGAGTCTGGGGCTATGAACAGCTCTAGCAGGGAGGAGTCTGGGGCTATGAACAGTTCTAGCAGGGAGGAGTCTGGGGCTATGAACAGTTCTAGCAGGGAGGAGTCGAATACAGGTACGGAGGTATTTTTACATCATTTGGAGGTGTTACGTAGGTACGTTGTTAAACAGGTAATGTACACGCCGGGAATATGTAGTTTATTGTAGTACATTTAAATGTCTGCTCCTTATTAACATTATTTTGCCATAAAAGGTGAATGTCGTTACACATTTTTTCTGTTCTGTCTTTCCGTCAGAGGGCCTCTGTGGCGGGAATAATGTTAAAGAGAGTAATGAAGAATTACGTGACATGCCAACGGCTCTTAAACCCAAAATGCTATTGGAGTACAATTCTTACATGACTCATCTGATTGGCTTGAGAAGTGGAAGTCCCATCCCTAGCCCCGGCCATAGCAACAAGAGAAGCCCTACGATCTGTAAGAAGGTGAGTGGAAATCCTTGTGTATTATGGGATACAATGTATTTTTTCGACATACTAAATTGAAGTCTGCATTCTAACTAATACATTTCAGGTTGTAAGTCACTACTGTGACAGATTCTGCCAAATATCCTCTATATTTATAAGGTTTCAGCTTGGTCCAACCAGTCTAGTTTCATTGGTTCGGACAAACGTTTGAATAACTATTATTGATTTGAACCAGTCAATAACATATAATGTCAGCCAGCTCTTCTAAATGTCAACATGCAGAAATATCGCCTAGCTGGGAAGATATTTATAGAAATGAAGCATCTGCAGGGTTTGTTATTTATATTGATAGCTTAAATCAGACTAGTACCCTGCATCACATTTTAGCTGAATTGTCATTTGGGCAGCTACTGTAAGTGCTTCATCTGAATTAGTATAAAAAAAGTAGCCTCAGTTTTAAATTAGCCTCAGCATTTTAGTCCAACAATGGATATAGCATACAGTAAATCACACATTTAGTAATGAAGTCTACGCTGTTAATTCAGGCTGTTCCATCCTGCACCCATTCATGCCTTTAACCGTTCCTCACAAGTCACATGTTACCTAATGAGCCATGTTAGCTTCAATCCCAGCAGCTGCTCTCTGCTTGCCCATCTCCCACGCAGGGCCCAGATGACGACTGTGGTCCAGGGGACAGAGCCAGGGCTGAGCCCAGCTCTGGGGGGGCAGACGGTGGGCACTCTCCCGAGGGCCATCTCGCCTGGGTCAACTCCCTGGTGGGACGCATCTTCTGGGACTTCCTCCGGGAGAAGTACTGGTCCGACCAGGTGGCCCACAAGATTCAGAAGAAACTGAGCCGTATCAGGGTAAGACCAACACAAGGTCATACACTATACTGGACGTCTGTGTGCAAATGTCCCCTAAAGCAAGCAATCATAGTGGGTCACTACAGTTTTAATGAAGACCATTTATTTTATTCTTTTATGATTATTTTATTATATTGAACACACAGAGGGTTTTAACTGGTGTTCATGTAAAAGAGTGTTAACAATGCTACACTGAGCACAGTCGGTTTACATGACCTTGTGGTCACATGATGATACAACATTGTGCTCTGAAGGTCAGACGATATCATGACATGACTTGAGGCTTATTACCACAATATATAGTGTCTGCGTGTGCGTGCTTTGAGTTCTGCTGACAAAGCATTCGCTGTGGTGTCACAGAGGAACATTCCCAACACATTATTCATGTTCTCCTCTGACATATAATGTATTTTTTTCTCCTCACATTTTACACTCAAAGGGAATTGTTACACATTCTCAATGCTTATTTGCATTCCTATCTGATGAGCTACTCCAGCTATATCTCATTATTTGAAAGGCTGTCTTCTTGCTCAGTGTTTATTAGTGTTGATTGTCCTAATGCAGCTCCCATACTTCATGAATGAGCTGACCCTGGCTGATCTGGACATGGGAACCTGCCTTCCCCAGATTGTAAGCACATCCAAACCCTTTCTGGACCGTCGAGGTATGTGTTTCAGTGTTTCAGTGTTTCTGCGATAGTGCGTTGATGCTGCTTTAAATTTGATGAACAATTTAAATTGACCCTTTTCTGAAACCAGTGGTTTTCCAATCGTTTGAAACATTTTTTTTGAACCATGCTTTTTGATAGCATATAAATATATCATAAACATACACAAATATACAAGCAACCTGGATTAGATCCAAACAAGTACAAGGAAAACACACCCAAAAACATGCAGCAGTGTAAACTATCATGTCCCTCTCTGTCTCATCTCTCTCTCTCTCTCTCTCGCTCTCTCTCTCTCTCTCTCTCTCTCTCTCTCTCTCTCTCTCTCTCTCTCTCTCTCT
>JAODOY010066288.1:0-16726 GCA_025399855.1 Forbesichthys papilliferus
GTTTGTTAATGCATTTTATGTTTTTATAGTATGAGCTGTCTATTTTATTTATTGATTTTACTGTACAGCACTTTGTGTCCACTTTTGTTGTTTGAAAGCGCTTTATAAATAAATTTGAATTGAATTGAATTGAATTGGTTGTTTTCAAATTGTTTGCAAGTAGTTTTTCGCTGTCGTCACACCTTAACCGCGCTCATAGCTATCAGACCGACGCTGATTGTTAATGTAATTGGTTCAGTTAATTAAGTAAGTCAAATCATAAGGATTTCCAGCTCTCCAGACTGATTCCCTAAACTTAAGCATCTTGATCTTGCGAAGCTACTGTAAATCCACCCTGCCTGTCAATTATACATGAATGCGCATTGCGCACACACAGTTCGCTACAACAGTTTAGTAAATTCACTTCTCAATGGCAGACCAACAGGCTCCACAGGCAGTGAGGGAAGGCGGGCAGAGGTAGTGGGTTTTTGGGTAAAAGATTTTCAGAATCTCTCATTTGGTTTTACCTAGTTCTCGTTGAAACTCAAATCCTACAGTACCTTTAAAAAGATAAAGTAGGATAGATAGATCAATCAAGATGAAGTAAGATAATACATTTGGCAAACAAAAGCCTATAATAATAATAATAATTCTTTTAATTTGGCAGTTTCGCACACAACCTGCCAAAATGTGTTTTTGCAGCAAGTTATCACCTGCCTTAAAAGGAATCGACTGACTTTCAGACCTCAGCTATAAAGAAATACTGTGTGTGTGTGTATAAAGCAGCGTGTTTGAAAACATTACGATGGTCAGAAGAAGCCCGATTGACTGTTGAACAAAAGAAGCGCATGCCCGTGTTTGAGTGTGCAACAGTGACACACGATAGCGAACGAGGGGTGTGTGTGTGTGTTTAAAAGGGTTTTCCAGAACAAAGACTACGCTGTGCTTGTAGTTTATCTAGTAGCTAGTTAATTGGCTATTTACTGTAAACTAAAAGTGACAAAATCTCAAATGATTTCCTCATTATAAATGAGCATGCAGTCATAGAAGATAACAAACACATTTCAATTGAGTCACTCTTTGCTACACAATGTAAATAGGTTATAGCATATCTCCAAATTCGCCCTGTTGCTTAGAGCACCCCGTTGTTCACGCAATTAGGCTTCTCAGTCTGGTAGCTGTGTGTGTGTGCGTGTGTGTGTGTGTGTGTGTGTGTGTGTGTGTGTGTGTGTCACATTGATGGAGAGGTAGAGAGTAGGGCCAGAAACAGGACCACCCGGAATTCAACAGCAGCAACATTCAACACACACACATGCAAACACCCATGCACACGCACGCAATGCACGCAAACACCCATGCACACGCAGGCACGCAAACACCCATGCACACACACACATGCAAACACCCATGCACACACACACTTGCAAACACCCATGCACACACACACACAAACGCACACATGCCGACAGACGCTAACCAGCATGGGTTAAGGGGATTTAAGGGTAGGAGAAATCTTTACCAATCTCACAGAGATCAGAATTAAGAAACTCTCCCTCTTTCCTGGTCAGCTATTTAATGCGTCTGTCACACACACACACACACACGTATTTGTACCTTCTTACAGACTCACAGCCTGAAAGAAATGTACTCTGGCCTCTAACAGCAGCGGTTTGTTGGGACAATTACACGTCCCTGTGAGCAAGCCTCTATCCAAGTTCATATAGGGATGCAAAACAGCACAAAGCACTTAACATTACCAAGATCCATTTAAATGCCTACTACTATCTACTGCATTCATAGACGCATGGAGAAAACATGACAAGGGGCAGAGAAAGATGTGGCAGTGTGTCTCACCCTCTGGCTCTATCCGCTGTCCGCTGCCCACCAGGCAGTATTTGAGGTCGGCTCCTCGGCCAATGACGGCATTAATGCAGATTACGCTGCCCTGAATATTACACCTGTAGAAACACAGACAAACAAACAGCATTTATCCAGATACATTTCTTGTAAATTGGCACAAATACATAAAAAAATAAATACAAATAAAAACAACGACGTATGTTGGAATAGCTTTGTCCACTACATTATCGTCAAGCTAGCACAGAGACGCTATGTGTCCGTATGTGTCTTAAACAGTCTATGACTGCCAGGTCAAAAAGGCACTGGTACTGTTAGCAGTGTCAGTGAATTTTATATGAAATTGCATATATTGGACAAAACACAGACACATAAATAGTAATTATAAGTCCTTGTTAACTTGACAAATAAAACTGCTGGAATAACTTGGTCTTCCATGTATGCTATCCCATTATTAAACACAGCAACACACAGTGAGACAACCTAGATGGTCATATGGTGTTTACAGCCATGTTTGTGTGCACAAGTAAGAAATGCTCACACCTGGCTATGGGCTCCATATAACCAGTGCAGGCTAACACCTCCACTGTAGCTGGTGTGGCTTCAATGCCACGCATAAAGTGTTCGCTGACAGTAGCCATATTCATCTGGCTTTTCAATGTCCGGATTCACCCAGCTGTCCCGGGGGGCCGACTAAACCCCGGGACCCCCTGAGACACGAGCTCGTCTCTGGAAGCTATGCGGTCTCCACACATCAAGCCGACACACCGACAGCGTGCTATTAGCATATATATTAAAGAACAGCTGCTGCGCCCGGTGTTTGAGTGGGTCTGAGCTGTGCGTCACTGACTCGGACTGTGTTTTGGTCTCACCTGAGGCACCTTTTCCGCACGCACACGCAAACTCACATGCATGCACACACACACACACACACGCACAAAATCCCAGCCAAGCCACCACCATAAAATTCTTGGAGAGGAGGACATAGACACTCCTGTGTGGGGCAGCGGGGGATAGAGGTGTGTGTGTTTGTAGTTTGGAGAACACATGTCTGTCTGCTACCTCAGCCAGTGACGCACACAAGCCTGGCCCAGGCCGCCCCACACACAGACAGGTTTGTATTGGGGGGCTGTTTCAGGTGGTCAGGTGGTCTTTTTGGGTGTGTGGGTGTTGTGCAGTTGTGTGTGTCAATGCAAGCACCTATGACAGTAGTGATGCAAGATTATAAAGTTTCAGAATATTGTAACATTGGAGGGAGAGAGAGAGAGAGAGAGAGAGAGAGAGAGAGAGAGGGGGGGGCAGAGGGAGAGACCACCAAAGAGGTCTTAGAACTGAATCACTACTAATTACTAACACCAGGACTCCTCATCGCCATGACCCCACATCCTCTGTCTCTCCCCCGGCCTTACCCCCCCACCCCCCCCAACTCACTCCTGAGCCGCCACCCCCGCATAAAAAGTTGACCTTCCGACCCCTTGTCAACAAGCGGTGGTCAGCTCCAAACAAAAAGGGCAGAAAAAAAAAAGAGTTTTCCGCGACATGGCCGGGGTCTCACTAATCCCCCTCTCACACGGCTCTTTTCTTTCTCTCTCTCACTCTCTCTGAGGTGAGGGTCTGGCTCGGGTCCATGAAGGGCTTACAGAGATGGAGAGAGAGATTCAGGAGGGAGGAAAAGTAAGTGAGAATCAGGGACGCTAGACCACTGTTTCTCAAGCTGCGGGGTCAGAACCAACAAAGGGTTGTAAGATACTTCCAGGGGGATGTGGAATGATTTGGGGAAATGTGTTTTATTTACTGTTAATAAAAAGGTGTATTAACAGTATTATACTGTATCTAACTTTATACTACCTTTAACATTAGTGAGAGAAAGTATAGCAATGTGACTAATGTCCATTTGTCCTGACAGCTCTCAAAACATATCAGTCTAATCGCTAATTTAGACTTTGATTATAAATATAACTATGACATATATAATATATAAATTCAGGGTACAGAAGGAAAAATATACAGTTTACATCATCCAAACATACATATACAGAGTGTCCACAGAAATATCTAAAAAGGCCCTGTTGCGTTGGAACATATTCCCAACAGATTTTATGGAAATATAGTTTAATTGACCACAGTGGTTTCCTTAAAGTATCCATTGCATGTAAACCTTTTCCTGAGTGCTGTAGCTGAACGTGCATTAAGCTGAACGTGTGTTAGCTTGGTTGGTGTGTGGCGTGTGTGTATTTACCCTTCCTCAATAATAACTCCATGCATGACGATAGAGTTGGTAACCTTAACCTTCTCCTTCACAATGGTGGAGTTGCCGATGGTTGACCTCTTTATAGATGTCTTATCTGCCACCTGGCACGATGCCCCGATGATGCTGTCTGCACCAACCTGAGGAAAACACACCAACACGCACACATTATTTCATATTTCATTTACCCTTGTGCTAAACACCTGGCTCAGCTTGCCATTATTTCCATATATAAACGTACAATAAAAAGTGTTACTCACTTGACATCTCTCAGATATGATGGCAGAAGGGTGAATGGGTGGCTCCTCAAAGAGCTTAGGGGCCTGGAGATCAGAGTAGCAGGAGGAGAATGCTAATTACATTTATACAATATATTACGGCCTTTTCCAACCCCAATAGCAAAAACAAAGCAAGCGTAAGTATCTACTGCAGCACTAACCAGTCGGTTTGCTTCTATGTAAGCGGCGAGCGTGTTGACGCGGTAACACAGGCCTTGGTCCATGATGTGTACGTAGCAGCGAAGCTTCCCGCCGTGATAGGCCTCGCTCATGTCACCGCGGTGATCATTCCAGCAGGAGCGCTCCTGGGCTAGCTGGAGGAGGGGCTCGTCGAGGGACGAGATGTGGAGCTCTGGAGACATGGAGCTCAAATTAGCCATTAAAACACCCGTTTACATTTATTATACATGAACTATTAAAACATCAGCGAGGTATATTTAAATCCTTCTACTCTCCTCCTTAAATCTGGGCATGTACGCAGATGCTGTACACACCGCTTTGAGAGAGCGGTGAAACGTCTCCGAAATTAAAAGCCAGGAAGGAACACCAAAAAACAGCACAATGAAGGCCCATTGCTGCACGAATGCATGCCTACAGATTCCATAATGGTCTGGATTGTGTCATAACAACACACTAATAATAACAGCGGGTAGAGAAAGATTAACCAAATTCCTGAAATTGTTTAAATACTTGGTTAAGATGTTTTGCACTGTATGGTCCATACTTTAGAAGACGATGGTTAAACTGCTTATGCTCCACTTACAATTCATTCCTACATTTTGTTCGTGATAAGTACATGCTAAAATAACTACCACACATACAGTACATTGCCTTGAGGAGTTTCCTTTCATGAAAACGGCTACACAAAATGACAAAGTGTAGGACAACCTCTCACACACAGATTCATGGTGCGTGTTTAAGTAAGACCAACCTGGATTTACGCTACAGTCACTCTTCTTTGTGTTCTGTTCCTCCACATCGTCTTTGGTCCTCTGGCTGTTGTTGGTTTTGGAGAACTGCTTCCGCACCAAATATGGCACCAGCTCGCCACAAATTGATGAAATGGACCTAAGGAAAAATAAACAGTGGAATGTGAGTCACGGTCGTGTACGGTAACACGATGCAGGTGAGAAGAACGATAGCAACCGAATCACACGTTGTAGAATATTATTTGGAGAGTAGGAATTAAGATACTCAGATTCGTCTGCATAGATTTTATGCATGTCTGTAATTTATTAGTGACAAGACAAATTAGTAAAACAAACAATGTCATATAAACAATACATCAAATCAAATAAAAAATGTCATAAACACAAAAGAAGCAATTAAAATACAATAGATAGTAATGTAGTTTCTCTACAGGCTACCAAGAGAAATCCCTCTGAATCATGGTATCTAATCTCCCTCCCTGTGTTAACCGTGAGGCGATTTGCCCTTCTTCCTTTCTGTCTGTCGTCCCCTCAGCACTATGCTGAGGTCCCCAAGGCCTCGCTCCACGCACCCTGTCTGTCTGTCTGCCTTTTAAAAGGGGAGATTAGCATTTACATCTGAATGATGAGAGAGAAACAACAGTTACTCTGTCTGTGCTCCTCCAGAGAGAGAGAGAGAGAGAGAGAGACTGAAAATAATGCTGAAGAGCTAAAGGTAAGAGGTGGGCAAGACAACAAAAATAAAGGGAAAGATAATGTAATGCAATATAAAGCCAGGAGAGTTATTAAAGCATATTTCCACAAAATTTAAAAAAGGGAAGATAAAAAGGAAAAGTTTCTGCGTGTGTTGATACCAGTTTACATTTACGGCGTTTATCTATGGCCAAATTTGCGTGAAAATGTAATTGTGAATGCTTACAATGCAATGCTTTAACATCCACATACATGCATTGCGTATGCAGCAAATCTACGTTAGTGTGCTTCCCAATAAGGAAGTGTGTTTGTGTGTTATCCAATTAGATGTTGTACTACACACATGTACGTGTGGTCAAGCACCTGGCTGGTTATGGGAGGCTCCGTGTCACAGCGGCTCACTCAAGGTGCTAAAGGCCTAACAGCCTGCCTCAGTGACACATAGTAAAACAAATTAACACCCCGCTAGAACAGCCTGCTAACAGGGCCGTTCAAAGCTTTACATGCCACGCAGCCATATTTAACACTTTCACATACCACTGGATGTGTTCGATTATGTGTGGATGGATGTGTATTCTTACTGTCATTTGACACACTTTGATAGTGTACGTGCACACACTAGTGTATGGATTGGATAATAATAATAATAATAATAATCTTTATTTGTATAGCACTATGTGCATTTTTTAATGTCAGTCACTAATAAAATTCTTGTAAGCACCTATTACACAACATCCAAAAGTACATATACACATAAGAAAATTAAATAACAACATTTTATAGTCTGTGAAAACAGATGTGTTTTTGTGATTAGATATTTTAGTCAGATATGGCGTGCATAACATTCCAAAGAGCAACCTAACATGATTCACTTTCCAATAGGTCACAGACACAGAGTGAATGAAAACAACTCACTTGTTGTCAGTGAGGAAATCCACCACAGACTTCCTCAGACAGTAAAGGTGAGCGTCCACGAGGCCTGTTTTGATGTGCATCCGGGGATGCCTGTGGTCATAGAGAAACAGCTGGTTACTTGTCAACTAAAACCCTTTCGTTTTATTACTCCGTGCATTTACGTAAACCAGGTAACCCATTAGCAAACACACACTTGTTTTGTAAAAACATAAATGAGTGACATTGGTCCATCGTCTTCCGTCAGACACATTACAGCACACATGTTGCAGTGCAGAACTGCTTCTATGGCATTTCAAGCAAGGTTCTTTATGACTTGGGGCCACATGCACAAAAACACACACACACACAAACTCAGGCCTGTTTGCCTTCTTAGATCATGTGGTGTTTAAAATGTGACATTTATTAAGTGCAAGCCTAGGAAAACCGTATCGTCTCCAAGGCTACAACAGACACAGCCGCCCCACTTATATACAACCCTCTTCATCCTTAGACCTCCAGTAGGGAAAAGTCACACTCACTCCTCTGCTTCTTCTAACTTTCATTTCTTTTCAGTTGAACACTGATAGTAGACCTACAGTATTTAGAGAAACCATGACTGTTGCAAGATGTGTGTGTGTGTGTGTGTGTCTCTCCTCTTAAAATAAGACTGACTTTACTATATAATATACAAAGTGGTTTCTGACAATATCACATTATAAATAAATACAAATAAATTATTGTCTTGAGTGTCACAATTCAATGTCACAATGCGTCAAACATATCTTTGATAACATTATTAGATCAAAACAGTTAATAGTGTCACACTAGTTAAATGGATTCTGCTTGGCAACAATTTACTATGACTTTACGTGTTGATGCTAAAAGCGACTGTTCCCCATTTACTAATGTTAATCAAATTGGTTGTTGCCCCCCGTCCCCCATATATATAAATATGTAATCTATAAGATTATGTCAGAGAAAGCACATCCATCGTTGCCTTAAAATATATTTATTTGAAAAACCTATAATAAGCCAGTCTCAGCCATATAGTTCTATGGAAACAGCACACATACCTCTCACGATTCCCCTACACTCTGGCAGTGACATGTGCTTTCAGGTTGTTGTTTTCAGCACTGTGAAGATTGATGAGAGAATGTAGTACCTCCACAGGGCAGGGATGACTCAACCCAGGGCTTAATGACTTATACTAAACTAGTCTTAATGTCCACAGTGGGAGAGAAGGCACAGCTCTCTCCCCCTCCCTCTCCCCCCGTCTCTCTCTCTCTCTCACACACACACACACACACACACACCATAATAACAACAACTAGGACCCCACAGTGCATGACTCAAACCAACTAGAATGACTGTTAATGTCCTCATTAACTGTCTGGTTTCCACCACATGGCCAGAGATACGGTGATACAAAATACATGTTACAAGCCTGTCTTTTGCTTGCAAGCACATGGTGCTCCTATGGTATGTCAGTGGTTATTCAGCCCCATACTGTAGCACCACAACAAACTGCATGCTTACTATGTGAGATCACAGATGCTTCCTACACTGTGTCAAAATACATTTTACAACTAAAAAAACAGACCATTCGGAGGAAATAGCAAACTGGCTAAATGTGCCAAAAGTAATGTCGATGTTGGCAGAAAAACAGGGGCCTGTGTCACAAAGCAGGTTTTTTAAATTTAAAACGTTTCTTAATGTGACTTAGCTTAACAAATCATATAAAAAATGTCTTGCTTTGAAAGTGACAACAAATAAAATATAGCACAGACGAATGTCAGAGGCCACAAAAAAGCCACACACAAAAGCGTGTTTGCCTCATTACTAAGGGGCATTAATAGATAATATCCAAATCCAATCAAGACCACCATGAAACCTAAATAGTTTATGCAATACTGTTTACATTTTTGCTAATTCTTTAGCCAGTGAACTGTGTATGTGAGTGTTGTGTATACTACCGTGTACCACATTAGATAATAATGCATTGTAGACATATACAGTGAAAGTCATTAAAGCTAAGCGGTAAATTGGTCACAGGTGGGTTAACCCAAAGGCTGGCCTTTCCCACGGCTAGCCAACATGTACCAATAGCCCTAGTAATCTGACGCCATCTCTGCAAGGACAGCAAACCTTACTGAAACTTCCTACAGTATCTCTAAATAAAAAAATAAAAAATGTATATTTCCATTAGCTAGCCATAACGGCTATACCACACAAAGACCTCACACCTAGCTTTCTCGAAAACCCACCAGGCTATTTCCAGGGCAAGAATGTCTGAGCAGCAGTCCGTTTTAATTGGATACAGGGAAACGACCAGACATATGGGACCGGCATGTACAACAGTCTTGACCAAAAATAACTTCTAGGAGCCAATATGAGACAATTCTTTTTAAATACAGTGCATGCATTTTGTTCAGTGCAGAGGTGCTTTGAGGTGGTTAGTGTGCGCGTGCACACGGCCCCATCACACACCGAGATGCGTCGCTGAAGGCGGGTCTAAAAAACGCTACAAAAACGTAAAGCGTGGCACCATAAAAAAAAAAAAAGAGCATGCCAGTCACGCCGAACCATAGGCAAACAATGCTTTTGCTGGCAACGCGTTTCGGGGCAATACAGTATAATACTTATACTACTGCAGTGATTTCCTTCCTATGGCAAGCAAACTTATAGAATAGAATTTCATTACTGGAAGTTTGGCTGTAATTGTCATGATAAGGTTTGCATTTCAGTTTAATGTGACAGCCTGGCAGTTGTGTAACACACATGATCAAATAGGCCTATAGGCTGTAAATCTTCCACTGTAAGCTGTGAATGTTTAACTGTAAGCCCAATATGTTGCCACAACACTGTGGCAGTGTGAGTGGGTGTGCATTTGAGTGAATGTCAGACACATTTAAAATGTTCTGTTTTAGCACGTGTCCAGGTTTGATGCGCGTGCGTGTGCGCGTGCTGTGCGTGTGTTCCTGTGTGTGTGTGTGTGTTCCTGTGTGTGTGTTCCTGTGTGTGTGTGCGCGTGCTGTGTGTGTGCGTGTGTTCCTGTGTGTGTGTGTGTGTGTGTTCCTGTGTGGAGGGGAAGGGTGTGGGAGCACAGGAGGGAATGGAAGCAGCTGCTCTAGCCTCACTCTTATTGGCCAGAATTTACAGTGGCTCTGGCTCCAAGAATTTACAAGCTCCCACAACGCTGTGAAATCCCACACACAGTAGACTTGGAACCTAAAGCCTACCTGGTTGCTGTTACTTTTAAGAAGAATCAATCACCACTCTCATTCAAATTGTTAGACATAGCTAAGGTTACAGGGTTTTCATTGGATTCTATTATATAATCATCAACGACAACGCACTTACAATGAGTAGAATACCATTAAACCCAATACTACTGGACCAGACTAAAACACACTAACCTTAAAGCTTTATAAAACATCTTTAACATTGTATACCATTTTTTTTTGTTTTAATTTATTTATACAATTGGCAAATTAATCCAATCAAAAAAGGACAAGTGGGTATGTTTATCCACAAAAAAAAAAAGATTATGGTAAAATCAATATTGTCTTGTATCATCTGGTTTAGGCATAATTTTCTAAATCAGTTGAGGATTAGGTCCCACTAAAACCTTGACTTGAATAACACTAGGACATACGTCCTCCGACTGGAATGTACGCAATGTTAATTTTTCCATTACATGTACAGCAGGCTAAACATGGGAATCATTAGCTTCCATCCATGTACATTTTGAATATGGGTAGGCCTACTACAAAAGGCCTATATACAAAATTGGCGAAACACTGAATTTTTTCCCCAAAATATCACAATAATGTCTTTATACTTGGTGAGGTTGAAAAGTTTCAGATTCTTACCATCAGATGTCGTACATTTGTCAGAGACGTGAAACATATTATATTGCACCTGCATACAGCTACTGTACAGTACAAAGCACTACATATTTTACATATGAATGAAAATGGAATGATATGTGTTGCTCAGAAAATCATACCAAATATGGTCATGCGTGTGAATTATTCTAAACTGAATGTAAGAAACATGGAGGCAACAACCAAATACATCAATGTACCTAATGATACAACCATTAATGTATCACACTTTCTTTGTAGATATAGTAGCTCCAGAATTTGTTGGAACATGTATGTAATCCCATTGGACCCATATTATGTTTTTTTTTACACACTTTATTCAAGTCGTCTTTTCTTCTTGAACCTCCGCAGAATATTTGGCTGGAAGGCCTCTTTTGAACCGGCCTTTACTTCTGTTACGCTTGCAGCAAAACACTGCTACTTCTCAGATGTATTCATCTGAGCAATACTTTGCAGCGCTGCACTGTGCTTCCAAGAGGCCGCTTGTGAGCATGCAAACAGCTTTATCAACTATTATAGGTTAGCCTAACGTACCTTGGATTCACTCAAAGATGCCATGGGAACAGACAAAAGAGAGCTACCGTAGAGATTAGACATTAGACAAGTTTGTGGAACTAAATACACACACATTCAATACCACCCACCTTAACTCTACACACTTAAGCTAAAAAACAAAATCTCCCTCATGGATGTAAGAGGTGAAAGAAAAAGGAGAAATGGATGAAAGCAGGCCACCACTGCAGCATCTGTGTGGTCTGAATGATAAGCTATAGCAGCAGGTCTTGTATAGACCAGAGGATAATGAGGAAATAAGGACCATTCCTTAAGAGTGGAACTGTGCTCTGACCTCTTTGTGGAGCAGGGCGGGTAAAATAAACACACCATTCACGTATTGTTCATAAGTATTAGACCATTATTTGTTATATTACGCAGCACCTTTTACTTTTAAAATTGATTCCATTTGAAAAATATCGAATTGCTTTACATTCTGCCTTTAGTGAATACTGACAACCATGAAACAGTTTTGCAGCATTTCAACTATACACACCAAATGTTATCAGACAAGTTAATGTTAAGTGCGTCCCTGCATCCTCCAGTACTTACATCCTCATGATAGACTTCCTGATCGATAGCCCCTCCTCTAGGTCCGCCTCATTGGCCATGAACAGTAATCTCTTCCCCGATTCATCTACGCCCACAAAATCCCGCTGTTCCGCTGCAAGAATAGACATTAATTAAAAGAAACAATCAAAGACATACAAATGAAAGACAACTAAAAGTAGCACGTGTTTATTGCAGCCCCCTCCAATGAACTGGAACATTAAGTAAAACTGACTTAGGGCCACGGTGTTAACAAATGCAAAAAGAAATTACTTTACTTTTACTTTAAAAGCATTGAGCAAAATTAAAACATGTTTTCCTTTAATGTTGGTCCATATCAACAATGTTTTATCAGGCAATGCCAGGGAGCTACAACCTTTCCTCCTAGCATTCCCATCTTGGAGAAGTAAATACATGTATTACTAATAACTGTATTAGGGGTATACAAAGTGTGTATTCGATAAAAACATGTTACCAGTCTTCTTTTTGCCCTTTTGGCCAGGGACCGTCTCAGTGAACTCATGGGCCTTGCTCATCAGCATAGCGAGCGTGGCATTGTGGGCCCTGAAGAGGTCGACCACTTCGTGCAGCGCTGCATCCGTAATCAGGTCACAACTCACCACCAGGACATCTGTCTGAGAGGGGGGGGACGGTGAGAGAAAATACGCTGTTAGGCAGTGTGCTGAATTAGTAGTGTCACAGTTGTGCTTCGTGTTGTGACCGGATCGATATCCCTGCTACATCTGTAACCCCGGCCTGTACAGGAACACATGGGGGAAAAACATTAGGAGCTCGCCAAACAACACTCGCTATGTTAAGGTAATAACCATACACACAGCCCACAGCCACAGAACACATTGTATAGTTTGAAACTCAGCGTGCATGAATATACAAGGCGACAAGACATTATATACACACTCATCATGGCACCAAGAGCCCGGAGCATGGTTGTCCTAACAACAGCCACAACAGAAAGAAGGATGAGATGCAGAGAAACAGATAGACAGACTGAAGTAAAGATTGATAGTGTAGCCCCACCTAATACATAGTGTGCTCTAAGTTTGTCATTGCTAGTGAAGAGGTTGCACGCGCACACACACACACACCAAGGTAGAAACTAGATGACCTAAAACAGGCAACCAAAGGCTAATAAATCCTGTTTTGTTTCACTATTGTGTCTTTCTGACAGTGTGTCTGCTCCCCATCTGGTGCTTCCATCGATGTGCCCCCCCCCCCCCCGATGCGCTTGGCTCTGCACGCTGTCTGGTTTATCTAACCTTTAAATGGCTGCTGTGCCTGTTTATTGGCCACTGGGCACTGTGAGTCACTCTCACACAGGGGGGACCGCCTCTCACCTATCCTCTCACGCCAGCCTCGTTCTCACGGCAACCTTGTTATGCAGCAGGCTTGGCTGTGGCCTCATAGAAAATATGATGCGTCATTAAGTCAATGAGTTTCCTTTCACTGTTTCACAAGTTTACAGAAGGCATTCGTGTTCACATGCACACTGACGTGCTCTGACATCACCACGCTCTGACATCACCACGGTGACATCACCATGCTCTGGGCTGTAGAATAATCTTGATGCCATGAGCTGGTTAGGCTCTGGGCTCAGTGGAGTCCAGGGCCGGTTCATCATGACTGCGTGGACCATTCTGTGCCCGTCAATGGCAGTGCTGAGCCAGTGAAGTCACCCACTCAGATGGATTTCCGACCCGCCTCAAAGCACTGAGCTGCTGCTAATGGGGGGATTTGACATCGATCTGAACTTAAGGGGCCAATGGGTCCTACAACTGTTTGGTTTGCACTGTACTCGGTGTCTAACTAATGATCCGGCTTCACTCTCCAGTGCGCGGTGAGCACAGGGAGCCCCTCCCTGTGCCGGACAGACGCGTCCTTGCCATGTTTGTTAGATGTTTTGACTCGCGGGACCGGATTTAGGGATGCCTGCTGTTCAGCCTGTTTGCCCGAGGCTTCCATTTACTCTGAATGGATCTTGTGTAGGGGCATTAATGATTCATATGGAGGTTTGTAAATATATAATGCCCCTATTAATGGTGCGCTACACATTAGAAAGCATGGGCCGTTCGCAGGCAGCTGAGCAGAACCATAGTTAGCGCGCTAATGACTTTGGATCAGTGTTCGCAGAACACCAGCCTACAGCAGTTTAATGGACATGTACAGCATATAAACATGCACCTTCCTCCAGAATATCTGGCAGGCTGAGGAACCGTAACATTTTATTTTCTTGTGACCCCAAAACAGTAGTTTGTGGTCTGCCTGTGTTTGTGTCAAGTCAAGTCTATTTTTATAGCCCTTCACCACATGATTCAAAGGACTGCACAGGCCCACAAACTACAAACGATCCCCCCAAAAAACACCTGGGAAGAATCAGGTGGAAGAAAACTTTGTGAAGGGACCAGAGGGAAATAATTCAACACCTTCCAGGGGTTTGTTAGCTTGGTGTGACCAGACCACATTCATTGGGTGAACAGGGTCTGGTCACGCTCCATTGGGAAGTGTTAACAGTATTTGCCTCTACCTCCGGTTCATTTTGAAACTATTGGACAGTCAAACACATTTGACTTTGACGTTTGACTTCACGTCATCTCATAACCCACCCTGATTGGTCCGTCAACCGGGTGGCGGTGAACAGGGTCTCCAGGCTATAATCTCAGTGAATGAATATGTAGTTGACAGCAATAGTAGGGCCACGTGAGAGGTTTGTGCCCTGCACTAATATATAGTGTGTGACATTGTCCAGCATTTAGCAGACACCTTTATTCAAAGCGACTTCCTTAATTATAACAGATGCAGGCCCGGCGAAGCTTCATCAAACCCAGAGCTTGTGAAGAGTACATGAACTTGCCGTTCTCCTGACAGCCTTTCAGCGGGGAAGCTACGGTTCCCTCATTCGGCGCGGGCTGCTAGTGCAAAGAAGGTGCACATTAGCATATCAAAGGGCGCCGCGCGGCGCCTTGAATTTCAAGCGCGCTCTGTTGTGATGTTGAAGAGGAGCGGGGCTGACGTGGAGAGGAAGTCGCTGTGTCCTTACAAATCTCACCGCCGATCCATTTCCTGTCTGTGTACGCATCAGACGCAAGCCACACACGCGCGCTGACAACACACACACACAGACACACACGCTAAACACACGCTAGCAGATCTGACAGCACATACACGCGCTCGCTTTCCATCAAGCCACCAAAATATATTCAAGTGAACATGCATGGAATGTGTGTAATGCAGCATTAAACATTCAGGAGATTTAGCAGATGCTTTTACCCAGTGGTTCACAATAATAACATCACAGCCACACTGTACCTCACAGATATCATGAACAAAGCAGGTGACATCACCAGGCAGCCTCCAGTTACGGGGAATCATTCTTTTCATACAAGGGAAGACCAAGCACAGGGCCGTAGAACAGCAGAGCCTCGCTGTTTGACCTGCTGATAGTGTTCCTCATCGGGTGTCTAGGGAGGACACCACAGCTGTGCTCGGTGCACCGTGGGGTTTTAGCGCCCCTTACTGGCTAAAACGCTGCCTCTGCAGTTTGGTTTCCAAGTGCTCACGGTACCATTACCCCCCCCATTCCTCGTCAGGGCTAATCTGATTGTGTTGAAGCCAAGCGTCACATTAGCGCTTCTCATTAACTAACATAGTCATTACACACACACACACACACACACACACGCCTTGTGGCAGAGAGGGGCGTTAATGGCAGGGGGGCAATAATGGCAGAGCTCTGAGCTCCCTTGTGCATGTCAGGGACTTGAAGAGGCCAACCAGCACCCCTGGTGTTATTTTGTCACCTACAGCAACCAGAAGAAACCTTAACTGTGGGATTTGCTCTTTCAGTGCGTTTAATGGTAGCGGATGTCACAGGAATAGACTCTCTCCCTCTCTCTCCCTCTCTCTCTCTCCCCCTCTCCCCCTTCCGAACAGAGCAGAGCTCCATTACAGTAGGAGTATCTCTCTAGCAGGGCTGCATCATTCTGATTCACATTGGCTGCAGGTGATGCACAGCTTTGCTACCTCACCTGCAGCACCAGTCAGGTTCCAGCTGCGCACAGCATTGTGTGTGTGTGTGTGTGTGTGTGTGTGCGTGCGTGTGTGTGTGTTTGTGTGTGTGTGTGTGTGTGTATGCTGGCTTCTTTAATTAGCTTCTGATGTTACAGTATATTTGATATGTTAAACATCAATTAACAACTTGTTTTTATTGTCTATATAAATAAACAGTATAGTAGCGTAACGGTGTCCTGAGAATGACATCACACTGCCTGGGTGTGTTGTTATCGCAGCTCCTTTGGTCACACCAAACACTTTAGCGTGCATGTGTGTGTGTGCGTGTGTGTGTGTGTGTGTGTGCGTGTAGGTGTATGTGTGTGTGTGTGTGTGTGTGTGTGTGCGTGCGTGTGCGTGCGTGTGCGTGTAGGTGTATGTGTGTGTGTGGGTGTGTGGCCTATGATGCAAGAACAAGATACTTTTTCATACTTCAGGTATTATCCACCTGGTTAATGATGCCATACTGACACTTTCAATCTGACCTTCTGTTGGTGCTTGTGATCTGGTGTCTAGGTGAGACACAGACAGTGGTCCGTCCACCAGTACAGCTCTGAATACATACACTAAATACATAATGTATAAACTTGGATGATATCACAGTAGATCACAGAGTTTAAGCAATTTATCCAGGTGCTGCGAGGTGGTCAGTTATTGACAGGTGGCACAGTGATAGTGAGGAGACTATACTGTAGTTATTATGGTGTTAGTGAGACTATAGTTATTATGGTGTTAGTGAGACTATACTGTAGTTATTATGGTGTTAGTGAGACTATAGTTATTATGGTGTTAGTG
>JAODOY010066298.1:0-16725 GCA_025399855.1 Forbesichthys papilliferus
CTCCCCCCCCCCCCCCCCCCCCCCCTTCTTCCATGACACACACAAACACACTCACGTATACACTCTCCATAAAAACATTAAATGCTCAATCTCGCACACTCAAACCAAACAGTGTCAATGTTCTAGTTGGTCATTGCCAGTTGCCATAGCGCGATTCACATAAAATATGTCAGACCTACAAGAGCACAGCAAATAATAGTTTCAGTGTTTCCCAAGAACAAGGGGGGGGGGGGGGGGCAGTGGAGGACGTTGATATTAAAGCTATTTGCTGGGTTGCTGAGCGCCAAGTATCTATGGCGATGATGAGAGAGGGGCCGCGGAGAAGGTCAATCTGTCACACTGGCGAAAATACGGCCCAGACGTTTTCTGTTCAGGGTGGACGGGCCTAAACCAACAGCTGCCCAGTGGATCAGAGGCTCCGACCATTTACCCCAAGACAACCAAAAAGACCCAGAGAAACATCCACGGAGTCACGTCACTGCACAAATGATGCCCAAGTACTGCAGCAGCCCTGTTCTAAAACCTAGTGGGTCTCTATGCCTAATAAGGATGTGCATATTTGGACAGAATGTGTGCGTCGCTGTTCTGATTGGCTTTTGACCACATGCTACTTTTGTGCGTGGAGTGGTTGATGGTTAGGCTGGGTGATAATCAAGATGGCTTCAACCCAGGGCAATGTGGTCCCTCGTAAGTCTTTTAAATAGTCTGACATGGTAAATTAACATATTGACTGAGGTTCATCCAATGAGAAGATGCGACTGACATCGTTACCGAGGAAACAGCCGTGTATATAGAGTAGGGGTGTAATAAAATATTGATGAACCTGAGTATCGCAATATTACGATTCTCTAAAACACTTACATTTTTTAAATGTAAAAAACTCAATGTATTTGTAAAAGGGACCATGTATAAAATACAGTAAACTCAAAAGAGAGGAAAGATGCTTATTACCAGATTTAGCTTTAAGATCATTTCCATCTGCAATCCCTGAGCAAGACACATTAGCACATTAGCATTGCTATGCAGTTAGAAACTGTGATATATCACCTTGCCTACAGTATCGCAATATATTGAATTGTGGCCCCTGTATCGTGATACGCATCGTATCACCAGATTATTGCCAATACAAAGCCCTAATACGAAGACATATATATATATATATATTATATATATATATGATGAATGCAGACAAAGCAATAATAATTACCAGTAATACATATGCTACTACTACTACTATTATACAATAATGTAATAATATAAGAAGAATATATTTAAACAAAAATCCTTTTTTTTGTCTTGTATTTTGTACTATTTAAGCAGTTGGTTATTTTAGTTGGTGACCGCCTCTTTTCTGTGAAAGGTGCTATGGAAATAAACTTTACTTACTTACTTTTGGGTCCCTAGTATTCCCCCCCCCCGCAAAAAAGATGTGCTCTCACAACCAACCTGTCGTGTAAAAAGGATGAATATATGTGTGCATGTATGTATGTGCATGTGTACGTGTGTATGTGTGCATGTGTGTGCGCATTTGTATGTGTTTGTGTGTGTGTGCACATGTGAGCGTGCATGTGTGTTTGCGCATGTGTTTGTGTGCATCTGTGTGTGTATGTTTTGTTTTGGACAGACAGGTTAGATGGCGGGGGAGGGGAGGGGGGGAGAGGGGTGATACCGGGAAGAAGAGAGAGAGAGAGAGAGAGAGAGAGAGAGAGAGAGAGAGAGAGAGATAGCAGTGGGATGCCTTGACGAGGTCCAATGCACGTCCCTGTGTGCGTGCGGGCATGTGTGTGCATGCGTGCGTGTGTGCATGTGTGCAGTCCAGAAAAAAATAACTCTTCCAAACTAATATATATTTTTATCTGCTGCTATTCACGTTCATCTAGTTCTTTATTGTTTCTATTGCACGGAGCCATCACATCTTCCTCTTGAATTGTTTTACTAAACGTTGCCTTTAAACGTAAAGTCATCTATAAGCTAATACCCAATTTGTCAAATTCATAAAATACCTCCTTGTATTTTGCTAGGGTACTGTTCTGTGTGTTGAATAAAGTAATCTGGTACTTCTACAATAGGAACATAAACAATGTAGCTAACACCGCAGTACATAAACAAAGCTATAGTAATACGCTTTGCTTCACAATGCATTTCAATGTGTTAGGGTATACTGTATACATACACACACAAAATATTAACATCAGCATTGATTTGTCTAATCACTGATAAATCCTGGTACTTTGTTTACAGCTCAAAAAACAAATTTTAGGGTGCAGTTTCACTTTAATAATACACATTGAGATGTTTACTAGAGTATATAACTCATGATACCAGTGCTATTTAATCATTATATAGTGTACAACATCTGCACTTCTTGTACACTTTATTCATTTATTGTATTGACACTTGTGAACATTGTAGCAAGCTGCCCCCCTTACGAGACCAACGGAAGCACGGCCCAGAGACTGCTATTGGGATCTTACGGCAGATTCAAGTGCACTTCTCGTCAATGGCGAAAAGATAGACGTTAATTGGACAACAGGCCTTAAAGGCATCGCAAGTTATTCTAAAGAATAAAAACTCAAATAAAATAAAAACTAAAACACCTGTCCTTTCAGTGCCATAGGGTGCTCCCTCAGAAACCCCACCTGTGACCGTCAATGTCACACGTGGCCCAGGCCGCCAGGCAGCCAGTCTGTGTGTGATCAGGTCCATCAAGTCGCTCTTTATGCGGCCGCACCTATTGCGATGCATCTCTGTCATCGTAGCCACCTTGAAACCTTGGAAACTTGACTTGAAGCTTCTTTCATTAACTAACTAACTAACTAACTAACTAACATTAACTGGACAGGAGACATTTGTACAGGAAATACGGCTTTTCATTTATAATTTTGAAGTATTGCTAACAACCTGTACATTTCTAAATACTTCTAAATGTGCAATATACATCATGTAATGTTTAGCAGGCCTACTATACTATACTGTGCATATTGTGCACCATCAAATGTATCTACACACATTTATTTTCAGTTAAGTCCAGTAAAATGTATTTTGCTTTAAAGTGATACAATAGGCACAAAGTTTACCCTAAGTTAAGTATAAACATGAGATGACTGATACAAACCAATTCACTGAAAAATGACTGAAAACGTCAGAAAAAGTAGACCGACCACCTGACACTAATGAGTTAGTAAATAATAGTGAAAAAAAAATCCAATCCAACCGCAATACAGTACATTATAAATATCACCATCGTTAGCAAAGCACTAAATACTAAGTGCACAGTAAAAATGTGTGTATGTTTATGCACATTTAATGTAAAGACTGTATACACAACCAGGTGTTCTTTTTAGCTTACTCTAAGTTTCATATGGTGGAAACTTAGCTGGACTGCAGAACAACAATCATATTTCAAAACAGCCGTGTTCGCTGACTCCAGACGTATGCTAAGGAATGAGTGGCAGGCTGATTTATGAGCAGCAGTGAAAACACTAGCCTTTTCTCTCTACTTTGGCGTGCGTTCCGAGCCACCGCAGCCTCCTCAATTAGAGCGGACGTTTTCTGTCCGCTCTGCCAAACCTGCGGCAACGGACCAACTAGGTAATGACTGGCAGCAGAAAAAATAGCCATCTATCATTCTCTCTCTCTCTTTTCTTCATCCCATCCTCTGTCCAAAATAACTACCATACTCTCCCTTACCCCCTGCCCATCTCCCCATTCTCTCCCTCCCTCCCTCCCACGCTCTGTGCCAAACAAACAAATGAGTCGTCGAGCAACGAGAGCAACACTTTCAGAGCGGAACGGCCCGGCCAGCTAGCTTGCGCAAGTGTCTGACGGACGGGAAGATTAGCTAGCTGGCTAACTGACAGAAAGATATCATGGAGGAAGAGGAGGAGGCTGCAACGTTTCACTGGGCCTGGCGTCGGACAGGGAAGGTGGACCGGGAAGGGGGGAGGGGGGAATTTTTTTTTGGGAGGGGCGGATAAAATGCCAGATTGGGGCCATGTGCTCCAATGTGTAGTCAGTAGCATGTGCCTCCCTAGAAAAAAACAGGGTGGTAAATATTATGTTAAAGGCGTTATTTAAAATATTTTAAACACTGTAGTCGTTGCATCCTGAGTAGATAGTGACATCACACTCCCTCTGCGTGTGTTGTTATCCAAGCTCCTCTGTACTTTCATAGCTTGGGCGGCTGTGCGTGCGTGTGTGTGTGTGTGTGTGTGTGTGCATGCTCGCGAGTGTGTGTATGTGTGGCACACAAAGCATTTGTTTCGGTCATACTGGATATACTGGTGCTCTAGTGTGACATCTAGTGGCAGAAAATCATACATAGTTCCTTTAATCTCTGGGATGGAGCTGCCCAGTTAGCCTGACACACCTTTTGTGTGTGTGTGTGTGTGTGTGTGTGTGTGTGTGTGTGTGTGTGTGTGTGTGTGTGTGTGTTGTGTGCTGCCTATGTCTTCTCTCTCAGCACTAGAGGAGAGAGGACGCTCCAATCAGCATCACTGTCTCAAAGACCAGTGGCAACCAGAGATGGGCTACAGAGGTGGGTGGGAGGCAGATTGAGGCAACTGGCAGCCAATTAATAACTAGGCCAACGATGTACCGCAATCATATATGACATGCAAGAGGACGAGGGTAATGATATTGATTAGACTAAATATGATGGACACTAAGGCGTCATAACGCAGCTTACAGAGGGTCAAAGAAGGCCTCATTACTGCCATGTCAAGGGGAGAACACGGGACAAGGCCATGTCTTCTGCAAAGATAACAACACTGTATTGGTATGACCTCCATTGGCAGCTGCCTGACCGAGGCATTATAAGAAATACAAATAACAGAACAATATATTGTTGACTGTTGTAGCACCGCGTATAAAGGCATTAACATGATGTTTAAAAGGCTGACTGAATGTTGTGACATCACTTTAAGTAATCCTCTCTCCCCTCTGTTTATTCAATTCACCAATGTTTTCACTCAGATGCAAAGCCCGTAATGTAAACGCATCGTGGCACTTAACAATCTAGACCACGACATAATGACTAATGCAAACATTTCACGGTAACCATAAATGAGCCCTATTGAATCTACATTCAAGGATTACATTTAATGTTTGAAGAAAATGAAATCAGACGTGTGAAAATAATGCGTGTGAGTCATTAACAAAATTAATATTATTCAGTGACTTAACTTGTATTGTTGCATTATACCGTGTTTACAACCAGCCCCTTTTATCTCTCATACATCCCTTTCTCCCTCGACCAATGAGGATTAGCCATATTCAACAATTAATACCTAATGGTGATTGCACTGCTACTGACTGCTTAATGACTTGCATTGATACTTCAAACTATAATTATAGGAACTTGTGGATTATAAAATGCAATTAAGCGAAATGTGTGTGTTACAAGAGAGGAAAGAATACCATTGAACTATGGTGTTATTTTTACCCTGTAACACAGCCTAGTCTCTATCACTATTTCTGGCAATATTTGTTTAAATCTGGACATCAAAGAGAGGGCCCTATATAATGTCTTAGACCTGCCAATCATTCATCACGTTGAGAGTCATTTGAATCAATAGGATCACTTGATAGGTCACTATTACTGAGGCCAGTAAGATAACACAATATCCTTTTATAAAACATCCTTTTCTCATCAATCAGGAATCAATCTCAGCCTTCATCGTCAATGGAGTAGCTTCTGGTTTTTTTTTTCGATTTTTGCTCTATGTACACACACACATCTGTGAATAATTATTTTAATGGATTAATTTGTGACCTACATTTATATGGCATTCTAGTTGTTGCTGGAGTGGAGTTTGTTTTATTGCAGAATGCTACCAATCCAATATTTCCACTTTAAGTACCTTTGACGTTATAGTAGCTTTGTGAGACCATCCAGATCTAGTCTGGACCCCTCAAAACAAAACCATTTGTCACATGTGTAGAAAACAATCAGGCCAATCATGACAATATCAGCGCAGGTTGCAAATGTTGGTATCTGACGGAGCTGATTTTAAACATTCTGATCTAGATAAAGTTAGGTAGTCCGATGGTACATAGTAAGTTAAGGTTAGTAAGTTAAGGACGTCTCTGTACATTGCTGCATCTTTCCCTCAATCCTGACTAGTCTCCCAGTTCCTGCCACTGAATAACATCCCCACAGCATGATGCTACCACCACCGGTATTGACCAGGTGATGAGCGGTGCCTGGTTTCCTCCAGACACGATGCTTGGCATTCAGGCCAAAGACTTCCATCTTTGTTTCATCAGACCAAATAATCCAGGTGTCAGAGTGACCACAGGGTTCTTAGTCACCTCCCCGACTAAAGAAGGTTCCACTCTCTCTTCCATTTACGGATGATGGAGGTCACTGTGCTCATTGGGACCTTCAATGCTGCAGAAATATTACTGTTGCCGTCCCCAGATTTGTGCCGGATACAATCATGTCTCGGAGGTCTACAGATAATTCCTTGGACTTAGTGGCTTGGTTGGTGCTCTGACATGCACTGAAATGCGCACACACACACTCACACACACACGCACAGCTGTGGAACAATGACAGCATACATCAGAATACGCCTGGAAAATATGAATGGAAAAAGATATAATAAAAAGGACCATAAATGTCAGAGAGGGGACATTGGAAAAACCCTAAAAACACACTGTATTTCTCCCCTTCAAAAGGTATATTACACTTGAGTAAAACCATTGACCATACATAGCGTAATGACCTCAACGACATTCATGAAGAAATATTACATTCTCTGTACTGAATAAAATCAATCTAATGTTTTTGTGTCGCTACTGTGTTCCACTGCGTCAAGACCCGCCTACTTTGTTTGACATGCAAGATGACCAGCTGCAGTACATACTCAATATAACTATGACTGGATCCTGGACTGTCCCTTTCAGCTCTCCTTTCTAGAAGTTACAGGAGGCACCCATCTGGCCTGGGCCTTGACCTAGCATGGACCCATATCTGCGTGTCTGAGTGTGTTTTGGGTTGGTCAGCCACCCTGCGCACTCAACAAAACCCAACAAAATAATGACGGACAAACAAGAGAGCGTGCATTTGTGTGTGTGTGTGTGTGTGTGTGTACGCGTGCATTTGTTTAGCAAACAAGTACGTGCACACACACACACACACACACACACACACACACACAGATCCACTTGTTTGTGTGAGCATGCATTTGTTTGTCTATGTGTGATGTGTGTGTGTGTGTGTGTGTGACGTGCACGTGCATGTGCATCAAGGTCTTTTAATTAAAGCTTTCAAGAATTTGTAGTTTTGGTTCCAATAAGCTGCTCCCATATTCTGAGGCTCTACTGCATATGATGATATCTCGCCTAATGATCGTTTCTTTGTCATATTATTTTGCCCTTGCAATAAATAATGATATAATTGTATGTTTATAATGGGTTTTAAGTGGTTTTAAGCAAAGGCTTCAATCCTTATGATCCATAACCTCTGACATAAGCTTTTATTAAAACTTTTATTTTGGATAATAAACCATAGATTCAAAATATTAACTACAATATCCTGCGCTTGTTGCCTAGCACCTCGCTGTTACACTGCACCCCCCCCCCCCCACACACACACACACACACACACACACACACACACCCCCACCGAGGGCTGGGTCACATGGGTGCCAGGGGCTGCTTCACTTCGCATCACTTCCTGTGGCGAGCTGTCAGGGCACATCAGGGTGGCACGGCCAACTTAAGCTGATGAGGGCAGACAGCTTCACTCTGACTCAGAGCCATCACATGCACGCACACACGTGCACACACACACACACACAGTAGACACACAACAAGCACTCAAACACACATACACACAACACATACACACACAGTCACAAACAACATGCACACACACACACACACACACACACGCACACTCACACTCAGTAGACATACAAAAAGCACTCTCACACACACACAAAACAAAAACACACTCACATAATCCCAAATATTGTTACTGTTTCAAAATCATGCATGCTAACACACATATACACACACACAAATATACACATTTGATACAAATAAAAAGATTATACAAAGACAGAAATGGCCAAATACACGCGTGTACACACACGCATGCACGCACGCACACACACACAGCTCAAATATGTGGGAGGACAATATTTATGCATGTGTTAATTGTGCATCTACAACAGTGTTAGCATAAGTCACAGCAATGTAATATTTAGATATGTGAATAATAATCAGCTCTACCTTTGTGATGGTCTCCCTGGCTTAATCGACATGTGACAGTAATGTAATTCATGCTATTGCAATATAAAGTTATGATTCATCCAGCCAAATGTCGAACTTAATATGAGAAGACTTTTCATATTTCAGAGGAGGATGTTTTCAGTCCCATGATTATATTAACATTTAAAATAAATATAATTACGAACTCAATGTGTCCCTGGCCCACCCTGTCTGATATGGATAAAATATGTGTACTGACAATGTAATCACAATGCGCTATTCGCACAGCTTGACCACGCTTTATTACAGTAATGTCATCGTTGTATTCTGATACAGCTGTCACGTGATAGTGTCAAGTCAACACTAGGTAGAGACAGGCAGCATAATTCTGATAATAATTGATGATATATTTCAGTGAAATTCAGGAAAAAGTCAGCAAGTTTTACATTTTACTTATAGTGGGAACCCTGAACAGGGATAGATAGTACAAATGGGACAGATCACTCCCAAATATGTTCGGTGATTAGTGACACAGAACCTGAACTCACATTTGCTTTCATCTGGCAGCCATGCTTAATGTCACTGCCTTACAAGTAAGTGAAACGTTTGTCTTTGATATAGTGAACCCAGCCTTTAACAGATTTGCAGTTTCAGAACTGAACGGAATTAAGATAAGAAGTCAAAAACTGAAATGTTTAGCAATAAAATAAAAAAAACGACAGTAACGCTAATTCAAAATGAAATCGCATCGACGGGAAACACGTTAAGTACAGGAAACGAATGGACCCTTTCAGTGAACTCTGACCTTGGCAATGCAGCCCTGGATGTACCACAGTCAGCGATATGACCTGCTGGCTGTCACAGACCACACCTACGTTCCATATGCGTGCATTTTGCACGTGTAACGTTTGTATGTGTCTATATCTATAAAGACATATAATCTATATTCTATGATGGTCCTTGAACTTTTTATGTATGTTGGCTGTTACACAATAACAATACTTCATGAGGATCAAACGATATATATTGGTATTAGTTGCTGTCATTATTTCAACAGAAAGTAGTTTGCTTACAATTACTGGTGTGTGTGTGTGTGTGTGTGTGTGTGTGTGCGGGTGTGTGTGTGAGTGTGACCTACATGTATTTGGCTATTGACAAATGTACCAATTGTAAGTTGCTTTTGATAAAAGCTTCTGTTAAATTATGCAAATGTGAATTTAAAATGTGTCTGCACAAGCGCTCCTCTCGCCCACAAGCTCTCAACAAAACACACATTCACTCGCAGAAAAAAAAAAATGGCGTCAAGTTCACGTTTGAATATGAATGTGTTGTCGTGTGTTAAATAAAACGTGTCGTGTGCCATCGAGTTTCCGGCTCCTCATCTCTTCTATGGACATTAATTTGGCAACATTCAAATGTACACAAGCTGTAAACTACTACTGTTATCATTTTTAAAAAAAGACGTGAAACATAGCAAATACTGCTCTCAACAGAACGAGCGTCAGGACAAAGGGCGATGGGAACGGACGCGATCACGCGGCGAGAACTATTTGACAGAAGCGGGGTAGAGCGTCTCCCAGGGAGACTGACAGAACAGAGAGTGACGGGGAATCAATGTGATGGCGAGACAATAGACAGACGGGACAGCGTCAGGACGGAAGAAAACCAGCAGAGACAAGCAGATGGAAACGGCAGCTTTGTGTGTGTGTATGTGTGTGTGTGTCTGTCCATGTTAACAAATGGGAGTGCTTGAATACAGTGTCTCTCTGTCAGCTGCTAACGCTCCCCGCCCAACCGGGATGTGCCCGGACTGAGAACATCTCCTTCTCTTCTTCTGGTTTTGGTTTGAAACGGAGAGAGCATGCCCCTCCCACACCTGCCTGTTGACTGGCTTGCACTCATCTCTACTCCTCCCCATCGGTTCACATTATCTGTAGACCCCCCCGACGGCTGATTGCACATGCCCGCATATACACTGTAGTTGCTTTTCATGAGGAACAACAGTGAGCTTTCTCGAGCATCATACTGTAGGTGCGTTATCACAGGTGCATATTCAAAAAATGACCATTTGCTTGTGTTAGTGAGCACAAGCGAATGGTCACGTAGTCCTCGGCGAACACACATTTGACGCAGGGGCAATGTAAATCTACTTTTGGAGTGTTTACACAAAACATTCAAGTTCCAAATTCAAAGCAAACAGGTTCGCCACAAACGTTGTGTGAACGCACCTCAGGCATCGAGACAGAGCAGTGACAGTGTCTGACATACAGTATAGCTCGCTTAAAACCATCATGGTTTTGCAAGCTGCGCCTCAACCTGCTTTGCATATCAGTCTGGCATCTCAATCATCTCCACATGGGTTTTGTTCTGTAGCCTGTCTAGTGTTTCGCTGATAAATGATTCATTTAAACTCTTAATTCTTTCCAGAGCTGTACGTCAACAACTAAAAGTGTGCAGCTGCACTTGAAGAGATGCCAAGTTTACATGAACGTACTGTATGTAGAGGAGTCACTTGTGCGTTGGCTGGGCATCGTGCCTTGTGTCGGCAAGATGATTTGGAGCGCAGGAGAGTTATTCAAACTGAAGGTTGCGCTACGGCGTGGATGAAATGAGGACTCCCCCACCCCCCCCCCCCGAGAGCCTCAAATCACTATTGTGGCAGGCAGGGACTGGCTTGAGTGCACAGTCGCACAATAGCTAAATCATAGAAGAAGATTGGGGGGGACGGGGACCCTTGATTACTGTTTTATACAAGAAAAAGTAGGATGAAAATGGAGCATTTAACCATCAATCAGTCTATCTGGCCAAGATCTAGCGTTAGTCTATGACATGTGTGCGGCAGCACACACACTGAAGGCAAACCATGGAAAGCTCTTTCTTAACCAGCGCTACATTCCTGGGGTGAGTGGAATGGAATTAGCCAGCGTTCCAAGGATTGGTAGGAATGTTATAGGAACGTGGTCATTTCCACATTCTTCTTGTTGGAAGTTGTGATATGGGGATGAAGAGGGGGGACTGGGAGGGGGGTTAGGTCATGGAGGAAATGGTATTCGTGAGGTGAAGAAGCCATGGCTGTTGTCCGTCGTTGTCACAGAGCAAAGGGTGTGTGTGTGTGTGTGTGTGTGCGTGTGTGTGCGTGCGTGCGTGCGTGTTGACTGTCTCAAGATTTACCACAGCATCACTTTAGGCTATACAGTTGCCTTGATAAATTACGGTTTGCTAGTGAAAAATGAAAGATTATTGAGTGCCTTTGCAGACACTATGAAAGAAGCCCTTTGCCCGGAAGCCCATGTTGGTCCTGCCTGCTGTACGTGTAGTAAGCAAAATAGAAAACTACACTTCCAAAATGTTAATTCCAAATAAGAAAAAAAGTCAACAGACATTCATTCATTTATATTCTTGGACCCGACACGTTTGACTCGTAACATAACTTTCGATCAGTTTTTTGTATTACAATGACCTTTCGTTTGCACACACGTTGTGGAACGTTATTCACAGACCTACACTGTGAACACGGTTTGTAAATTCTCTACATCAGTCAGGCTTACCAGTCTCTTAAAGGCTGGTTATTTTAAGGAGAAAAGCAATGGCAGACTACTAGGATGGGGGCAGCTAGGAAGGACACAGAAGATTGATTGTGAAGATTTCCACTTCACCTCCAATCAAGGTCAGTGTCTTCAGGTGTAAAACATATCATCCACTACCATCCTTGAGCAACACACCATTGGACCTGTAAGACCTCGACCCGAAGGCTACGGTCGCCACACCCATTCTCGCTATAAATGATTCTCTTGTACTGATCCTATAGAGATATGGCATAGGGAAAAGCCCAAATGAAAACCATTGTATAGACGTCCTTAGGCACAGATCACACAGAGATGGGCTGCCTGGCTGTGCCACAGAGAATGGGTGAACGGCTGCCTGGGCCAACTGTCACATTGACGAACAGCGCGACTCTCTCGAAAAGTTGAGAATATTATAACTTTTATTTGCATGCCAATCGCACCGTACCATAGGAAAACAATGGTTTTGCTAGCTACGCGTCTCGGTGTGACGCTTACTGGTCTTTTGCAGTGAAAGACTAGCCGGTATTGGTACCAAGCTGTAATCAGTGACACACACACATACACACCACAGATTCCACCATGTAGGGCTGCTGGGTGGGGTGGGGGCAGGCCTAATCACGTTATCAGGTCCAACACATGCTGTTGACAGAACAATGTGCGGAAAGGGGAATGGGGGGGGGGTGCATCATGAGCCAAGCTCATCGCCACGGCGGCAGGATCAGTGGTTGACCGCAGTGCCTGGTCACACACACTGGCTGCAGGCCACACCAAGCAAATCCTTGTTTTAATGTTGTCTCACAGTGTCATGAACCAGGAAGGGCTGTGTGTTGCTGACGCCGTCGTCCACTATGACACTATGGACCGGCCCTTTGCTGAACGTGACAGTGTGACTACTAATGTGCTACAAAAAATATTTGTTTTGCTTCGGCACGGCTCATCCTCCCAACTAAGGAATGCCATTTAAGTCCATAATTTAATACATAAATAAATACATTAGAAAAATACATAAATAAAGAAATAAATATGCCTATGAATTAAACATAGCTATGAAAAAAAACAAATCTGGAAATAAATATAACAATAAATACATTTAAAAAGAATGTAGGATTATTTTTAAATATATTTCAGTGGATTTTAATTTCCTAACACCATTTCTGCATTTCACGGGGCTTTTATTGAATGCCCCATTCATTTACATGCGAGTGAAAAAGTGCAATTAAATAAATAAATGCATACATATCAGGTGCAAATAGCCTGCCTTACAAGTCAGGCATAGCAACAGTAACCAAGGGGGGGGGAACATCCAAAGCCCCGCCCCTTTCACCTGACCAACCTAGTTACAGTAACTAACAGCATATCATTTACCAATGGACGGCACTTCTAGATTCGATTTTTGGAAAGAGGGGGGGCACTTTTCACCCAGACCAGGACGAGCCAAGTCAACGGGGAGGTCCACCAAATTCACCACTATATTCCCCTTTTTTCTTCTCTGGTGTTTTATTGGGTATTTTGAATATATTACATTAATTACCAGGCCACAATGGTATTTCAGGTACATTTACTTTGTTTCAGGCCATGCGTGGTCGATTAAGCTGTCTGGGCGCTGCTTACATCAATCTCCACAGCAAAATGCTGTTGCTGTTATTGGAGGACAGGCAGAAATTATGAGGGGGGGGGGACTTGGGATCGGTGAAAAGCGGAATAAAGTGGACTATGGAAAGTACTTGCCCGAACAACAGGTAGCCTTGTGATAGTCATCACAGTACGCAAATAAACGATGAGGTCTAGCAGATAATAAATCATAACTAAGGATGTTTTGCTACATCTGAGTTTTTTTTAATTTGGGGGAGATTCACCCCCCCCTTCTGTGCCGCAGGACCAGTGAGTTATTCTTTATTGTGACGTTTTATTAATAATGTCTGTTTGTGTGTGTGCTGGGGAGTCCTCCAGATCACAGAATACAGAGGGTTCCCTAGGTATGTCTGCTTATTGTTTCAACTTGGAGCAATAAAACACTCTCTCCCCTAGGTTTCTTGTCTACGGCACACACACTTATGTCTAAATGGAAGGTAAGAATGGTGGAATACAAAGAAATCACACATTAACACATGCAAACACCCGCCCACGGGCATGCATACTAGACAGACTACCTTATTGTAGAGTGTCAGCCTGCATATGGTCAATACTTGAGTGCCTGTCTCATATAACCTACTCAGACCTAGCGAGATCCAAATGTCTTTATAACACTGCCAACCTTGTATTTATTTGCCCACTCATCCACTCACCAACACTAGATTAGATTCATTCCTGTAAAATGTCAGATAACAGAGAATAACACATCTAAAGGTATACCTTACATAAAGCACACATCTAAAATAATAAAACACTGCATTTTATTAATATTAACAAGATGCAGTTCCCACACATTTTTGAATAAACACCTGTTGCACATTTGTTAATTTTTTTGTGTCCGTTTTTCTATGATCGGCTCGCCTTTCGCTGGTTGTTTGTTTTAGTCTCAATCCTTCAGCAGTGAGTGCCCATACGGCACTCAGTTGTAACAATCCCAACTTTCCACCCTCTGGTGTTCTTCAAGGTTAAAATATGAATGACACAAAATGTAGTGACAATGCCTAACAGCTCTTCTTTGCTGTTGACTCGTTTGGTGGTTTGAATGGTTGAAGTCTGAAGAAACGAGACATATTGGTTATTTAACAACGTATTCATTTAACAATCAGGAGCGTCAGTAGCGTGTGGAAGAACCACACCCAGCCACAACAGCCTCCTCATGCTGGTCCACCATGGTCACAGACTGCTGTGGGATGGCATCCCATTCTTCAGCCAACATGGTTGCGTTGGTCACTCTGGCAGGAACAGCACGCCCAAGATGATCCCACATGTTCACAAATGTAGTTTACATGTAAAGGGATACAATCTCTCGTTCTTCAGATCAGAATCAATTTCAAAATCAGATTCCATAAGCCATAGTCATTTATGCTCTTATCCCTATAATCCCCATCTCATTTTAAAGTAATGAAACTCTTATTTGGCAAAAAAGAAAACTATTACTTTCACATCTACATGTTCATAAGGCAGCAGCTAGGAGTCGAATTACAGTTGCCGGCCCGATCAGATTAAACCACTTTGATTCTAACATTTACTCAGTAGTTATGTAAGGTAAGTGTTTACCGATTACACTCAAACAATATAGGCCTGGCCTTAAAGCAATACGGACATTGTAAAAAACAATAATTATGTTTCTTATTAAATACAAATATTGATATGACTCATATTTAACAGTATTCCTTTAGTTACATTATGATCATGAGTCTTTTCACTAGCAAAACAAAAATCTGTGGTTGAATACTTTTGAACATAATGCTCTATTTTAGGATGCATTGCTTTTGGCCCACACAACCTTGTTTTTCATTTTGTCACATTCAAAACAAATGTCCAATAGGACATTATAATGGCCATTGTGTGATTATAAAGCCTATGGGAATTCCCAAAATACTGTCAAATTCTGATTAGGTAGGAGCAACCTGCAAGAGCAAGCCAAATTGGCATCATCTCATTTCCTGAAATCACCGCTTTCAAATATATTCATTTAGACTACGTGATGTTTTGTATTATGATATTCTTCACGATGGCTGCTTCATGCATCTTTCATTTAGTGATAATGTACTTTTATGTTCCTCCTGTGAGTGTTCAAGCACATGAACTGTATATTAAACGCTACAGCAGTAACTGACTAACTAAACAGCGTTCCCATCATCATCATCATCATCATCCTCCCACTAAGCAGTGAGCGAGATTGAACAGTGTCACACACGCTAACAATGTTGCATATGATGATGATGAGGATGATGAGGATGAGGTGTTTCAACTCCCTCCCTCACCCCGAGCCTCTCCTTATCAGTTGTGTCCCAGTTTAACCAAATCCTATTAAAAAGCCTTTCATCTCAGTGCACTTCATTACGGGCATGCTGAAGTCGGCTCAGCCCCGAGAAGGGCAGGGATTAGCGGGGAGACGAGCTCATCTAAAATGTTACGCTCTTCAAACCCGAGCGGCTTTTTAATGAGCAAACTCACTTTAAATGCCCAATATTGGATTAGTCCAATAGACCCTCTAATGTGGGAGGCAAGTATGGCTTGTTGTTGCTGCATTGTGTACAGGCATATGTGCGTGCGCGCGTCTGTGTGTGTGTGTGTGTGAGAGCGGGCACGTTATCATTCACACAACCGACTTCACGTCAGGCAGGCGCCCTTGCTACCCCACTGTCCTCCTCTCTAGTGTTTCCATGGCGACCGTAAGATTGACGTCTGATTGTGACACTGAGTTTTAAAGGTGAAAAACGGATGCACGCGTTCAGACGTGTGTTCTGCAGGTGGACGAAATAAGAGGTGAAATTAGAGAGAGGAGGATGAGAGGGGGAGAGACGGAGAGACGTAAAGATCACAGAGAAGAGAGAGAGAAAGAGGGAGAAATGGAGAGATAGAGGAAGTGAGAGGTGGTGGTGGGAGTGAGCAAGAGGGAGGAAGGTTTGAGGGAGAAAATGGGAGGAAGGAGAGAGAAGAGAACGGAATAGCGTGAGATAGAGGGAGGAAGAATGAGGGAGCGAGTGAGAGAGAGGAGATGGACAAATCGAGAGGGGATGAAGAGAGGAAGGGAGAGAGGAAGGGAGAGAGAGTAGACAAATAAACAGAAAAAAGTATGGTGTCTTGTGTATTAATGATTGAGTGCGACATGTAAACGGCTTACACACGTGCTTACCGATGCTTATTCTGAGAAGCAGAGCCCTGCTGCTGCCTGGTGTTATTATGAGCAGCAGGTCCTGGTCTGGTGTTATTATGAGGTCCTAGTCTGGTGTTATTATGAGCAGCAGGTCCTGGTCTGGTGTTATTATGAGGTCCTGGTCTGGTGTTATTATGAGCAGCA
>JAODOY010066329.1:0-16716 GCA_025399855.1 Forbesichthys papilliferus
TGCAGGGTCTAAGTCACAATAACAGTACATAGGCTGCAGGGTCTAGGTCACAATAACAGTACATAGGCTGCAGGGTCTAAGTCACAATAACAGTACATAGGCTGCAGGGTCTAGGTCACAATAACAGTACATAGGCTGCAGGGTCGATGTCACAATAACAGTACATAGACTGCAGGGTCTAGGTCACACTACCAGTACATAGGCTGCAGGGTCTAGGTCACAATACCAGTACATAGGCTGCAGGGTCTAGGTCACAATAACAGTATAGGCTGCAGGGTCTGGGTTGCATTGTATAATGTTGCCTTACCATAGATCGAGCGTAAACATCATTGTTTGCCTTTATTTTTATACTGACTTGACACTGTGCCTATCACAGTTTAATCTACAGACATAAGGCTGTTTTATTTTGGTTTAGGAAACGGAATGAAAATAGCCTCACTGCATAGTGTCTCAGGATACTTTGTATCAGTGTTGCATCTACCCCTGCACATTGGTTGTCCATTTATTCAGTATACTATATTAATCGTCATAAAACCCAAGAAAATTCACAATCTCTGATAGGTCTATGGATTTGTCTTCGTTAGATGGACGGGGCTTAGCGATAGGTCAGTTGTGCCTATTTAATATGCGTATACCTCACCTTGTATACCTCAGTAAAAATACTGACGTCCGGACCTTGGTCACCTCAATAGCGGGTACAGCCTTGGTCAGGATAAATGCAACGAGTGGCACAGATTGCGCATATCCAAAGATTTGCTGTGACATAAAGGCTGAATTAGTATCAGCAAATGTTTTTAAATGCAAACAGTAACACGAATACAGTATATACACGTTCGAACTCTTTGCTTTTGTATTTTACATATTGATATAACTTATATATAAATAAAGCCTGTTAGCCTTTACCTAGATTAATTCATCCAGAAGTTAACCCACTAAGAGGCTGCCTCATTCACAATAGTTGTACTGTAGCAGTAGTGGTACGATTTTCCTGCACATTCTGCTTGGTGGGGACTCAAAATTTGAATCGCTAACAAAAGTTTATCAAGCATTGGATTTATAACCAACAATCTTGCTATTCATGTTGATAAGTGATTGCTCCTCCACCCATGAAAGAAAATCGTTGCGGTATACCTCTACACTATATGGTGAAATTAATACATATTTACAAATTCATGACACATATAGATAGGCTGGGCAATAATGTCATAACAATAATTATCAGAATATATTTTTTCCTCAATATCTTCAAATTAACGATTCTCAATAATGTCAGGAATACAGCTGGTCTGTTGAACGGATAGTTAAAGTTCTACTTTACATTTTATAATACATGCATACAGTATTAGTTCTTCAGTATCAGGTCACTCCAGAGCCTCCAACATCCCAAGCAAAGCACCACAAATGCTTGTAGACATTTTCATTGCAATGCAGACATTTATCACCTAGGCCTTAGCATGTGTTGAATGGTTCCATGCAATAGTTCTAAAATATAATAATCATAGCATTAAAAACTCAATAATGAATATATAGTCATGTTCATTATGTGTTGTGTGCGTATAATGATATCAATAACACAACTGTGCTTTGAAACATGTAATGAGTTCACAGTCCATACTCTTTCGGTGCCACCTCTTCCCTTCATTAGGTTTAATAGCAGAGCCCGGCATCACAACCGCTCACCAGTGTCATGCTGAGTCATTGTAGTAATGTCGCTGCAGCTGCGTCCTCTTCCTACTAATGTCAGCTGGTTCTGCTGAGGCATTGTTAACAGATGATGGCAACAATACTACAGCACTATGCCTCTGACCTCTAAATAATGCACCCCCTCCCTGAGCCAGGCCCATGGCCTAAGACCAAGCCTTCTGACGGAGACCCCCTAAGCGTTTGGGATAACGGATTGCCCGTTAAGGGTCAGGAGAGGTGAGGACAAACAGCGGGGAACACCTGGGTTCTCTGGGCGTGCTGCTATTGGTCACTACCAGGGGGCATTTGAGGGCACATTTAAGATGTGGGCGCTAAGCCAAAAGAGTTTTGAAAAGAGAGTTGGCACCAACTACAACTGTCAAGTAGATCATGGAGTACCATACATTTCCCAGTGGATTCATTGATTATTACACAGGACAGTTGCATCAAGGATAGAGTCGGGGAAATGTGTGTGTGAAATGTGTGTTTGACAGACAGAACATCTCTCTGGCGCTTTCCCACTGCTCTTGACTCAGTAGACCATAAAAACCTCCTCCCCGGACTTGAAAAGAATTATTGGAATCCATATACAGCTGTTGCATGGTTCACATCACCGGACATGATGATCAGAAAACATTTGCTCATGTTAATGTTGTCTCAGACATGCTGAAGTGTCTGCCCTGCACTTGATACCATAACCAGGGAAACACGAGTAACAGTCACAGAGTAGTATTAAGTGCACATTAAAGTGCACGATACATGTTGTACAATGTAACAACATAGCAATGCATGCATTTATCAGCGTAATAACAGTAACTACTATGTAAATATTACATTAATAAGTAAACATGATTCTGCAGTATCATGCACATGCAATAATGTGATGTTTTGTAATTACACTTTTGTAGTTTTGATGCCAAACTATATATGATTAATGATGTTTAACCTTGTTGCATATAAATACAAATGCATCAACATTGGTGAATGAATAACATTTACAAACCAGAGATTGAAAAGAGTTTGTAAAGTTAGCTAAATTCAAGATTTTAGGAATAATGTATTAAGGTTATTTTTTGATGGTTAGACTTAAACTAAATCAGGAAACACCTGAAACACCATGTTATGAGCGTTGTTTGCCCCTTTGTATATGTTGCTATACAGATCATTTTTTCAACATGTTAGCTAGGGCAATGCGAGAAGGAATTTGTTGAATTTGACAAAAAATGTAAAAACTTACATTCAGCTTGCAATGACTGACTATTCCTTTAAGTGTATATGTATTACAATCCAGTAGGCCTACTAACAAATACATACATCAAGAAAGAATAATGTTGAATGCACTGTTTTCTTGCTTCGCAGCCTGAAATCTTTATATATTTTATTTTACTATCTCTTTACTTTAGTTTACAATGATAGCGTATAAAAAAGTATGGGCTACATAATGAAAAAATGTAATGCTGGCTTTCAAATGAAATATTATGTTTTTTACTACCTGTGTATGCATAGGTTTTTCAGAGAGAGAGAGACGCAAGGGTGACCACACGCCTCCTTGTCCAGGCATATCAACAGGCAGGTGCCAAGCCTTGTTTTCCTGCCAATTTGGTCTTATGCCAGATTCCAAAGGTTAACAAGATTCTGCACTCTGCAACCAGCCGTAGACAATAGCACCATTCTTCTCCGTGCACATACCTTCATTGGGTCTCCTTTTCCAGAACTTCCTTGTTGTGGCACACAAAACCAAGCCCGTGTGTTTTATACTATCAAGCTGGGGAAAGATGATGCCCAGTTTGCTTGTAATAATACTGTTTAATGTGAAATGGGGATATCCTATCCTGAAGATGGCATTGTTTTAAACACTGATACCTAAGATTTTTCACACAAGTTAATGATAGCATCTTATTGGTTGACCATAGAATATCTTTTTCCTAATTATGGAGCTTTGACACTGTTTGATGACTGTTTGAATTTATTTATAATTAGTTCTTATTTGCATACCCTCTAAACTTCGTTGAAGCTAAACTTGGAACATATGGAATTTCTGCTCCTCAGTAAATTTTTTATGTAAATTTAAATAATTATTTGTTAATTATCTATTTAATTTCTCAAACAAACATATAGCTTAACAACATAATTCTCATCATCAAAATAAATTAGAATAAGAAACCTGAATCTGCTAACAGATTCAGTTCACTTCAAGAGTAGTTAATGTACATAGTTAATGTACATGTACATGGTGTTTTTTAAGTGTTGCAGCTGTTCTGATTTATTATGCATATGGTTTGGCTGCCTTCAATATATTTCTTAAGCTAAATTACAGAAATGTGCCGTTAAAGTGAATTACAGTCTAAATACAATATGTGACATAATTTGCAAACAGATATAAACAACATGGGATTTCATGTAACAGCAGTTTTAAAAAAATGCTAGGAATGGTTGTAGGCTATTTTAAACACCACTTTACTTTTTCTACATGGTTGTCAACTTGTCTACAAAATGCCTATAAATTATTTATTGTGTGGTGAAGTCAAATCCTATAAAAAGTGAATTTCTGTCAACTTAAGTTACTGAATTAATAGACTTTTAGAAATATGTTTACATAGGCTAGCCATGAGTAATTTGGGAACACATTTCAAAAAAGCAATAGGTGTTCTTATACGTATGTTTCACTTGTTAAATTATTTAATGTTCATCAGTTGCTAATGTTAAAATGGGCAACATTTACTTTCACACTCAAAATACAGTATATTCCATAAATCATTGCTACATTAGCAAATGTCAACAATTTATATTCAACTATTTACACGTATAGCATAAAGGTCTAATAACTTAGAGACAGTAGGCTTACTGTACCTATTGGCAGTAAACTGTCTGGGGGCTATTTCACTGAAGCCATTATTGCTCTCTTGCTATAAACACCTAGCCCTATAATCTGACAACTACAACACTTACTATTTCCATCAGTGTTAAATGGGTAATTCCAACAAAGTTTTAGCTCAATATACAGTAATTTTCCATCTCTCTTAACTGAAGAATGCATGGCAAAATCAAATAACCTCAAATTGACGGACTACCGTTTTCTCCTGCACAAAACAATAAATTTAAAATATATATTTTTATATATCCATCCATCTAGCCATCTTCATCTGCTTTTCCAGAGTTGGGTTGCGGGGACAGCAGCTCCAGCAGGGGACACCAACCTCCCTTTCCCGAGCCACATTAGCAGGGGGATCCCGAGGCGTTCCCATGCCAGTGTGGACATATAATGTCTCCACCTAGTCCTGGGTGTTCCCAGAGGCCTTCTCCCAGGTGGGCGTGCCCAGGGGGCATCCTTACCAAATGCCCGTACTACCTCAACTGACTCCTTTCGACGTGAAGGAGTAGCGGTTCTACTCCGAGTTCCTCACGGATAGCTGAGCTTCTAACCCTATTTCTAAGGGAGAAGCCAGCCACCGTCCTGAGAAAACCCATTTTGGCCGCTTGTACTTAAAACCTGTTATTAACGACTGCCCCCGCCAGCGGGGGCGCACCCCTTACTACCCTATTCGAAAGATATATATAAATGTCTAACAGTATTATTATACACGGCTGGATAGCCAAGCCTCTCGCCTAGCAATGTAATCTAACAACCATTGCCCAAATGCAAGCATTTTTCAAAATCAAGCAGATTTTAACAAATATCGTAAATAATTCGTACGAATTATCGCGATTCATTGCCATGATGCTCGTAAAATAATTTTTAAGTAATGTTGTGTGATTTCTCTGATATTGTCAGAGAGAGCGCATTTCTGTGGTTCTAACACTGTTCTCCCCTTGCCGATAGCGGCATGCCTTAGAAAGATATCTTATAAACAATGAGACACGAATTATGCCTTTAGAATTAGAAATTGCGCTATGTGCCTTACCTGTAATGCGTTCGCTGGAAAAATCTACCCCAGATAAGGCAAAGAATGCTTTTAAAAGCTTATTCCAACGCTTGTTCAATCACTTGTTTCAAAGCTTGGCATCCATTTTAGAAAAAAATATTCGATTTGAGACTGCGTTTCTCTGGGAGCTGTAGTTCTATTATGTTCCGCTGGCGTCTTTACACGAGACTACAGTCTGCTGAAGGGTAACCTGCTTATACAACGTTACTCGCCTGAATCTCCGAGTTTCCATGAGTCGTTTAAGCGGTGACGTTTAATTTGGTCAATCACAGCTCCTGCTATTTTCAGGAGACTACTCCTACATAGCCGCGCTCAGCCAGGGACTTCCAGAGTAGAATAAAGTCCATCCCCTATCCAGGAGAATGGTTCCAGAACCAAGACTGTGCGTAGAGGTAAGCCCCACCAGATCTAAATGGCGCTCCACCTACTGCACAAACTCTGGCTCCTTCCCCAACAGTGTTGTGTGCAGTGAGTTGGCATTCCACGTCCCCAGAGCCAGCCTCTGCCGCACTGGTCTGGTCCGTCGAGGTCCCTGACCTTCGCTGCCTCCCGATTGACAGCACACCCGTCCCCTACGGTTCCTCCCACGAGTGGTGGGCCCATAGGATGAAGAGGAGGATGGTGCCACGTTTCTTCTTCAGGCTGTGCCCGGCTGGGCTCTGTGGCAAATTCAGCGACCAGGCGCTCGCCCACAATCCTTCCCTCAGGGCCTGGCTCCAGAAGGGAGCCCCGGGCTTCTTCCGGGCAGAGTAACCTCTCCTATTAAATTATCTTCCATAAGCGTCTCAGGATCATAGGCACACACAAACCTCTCCACCACGATAAGGTGATGGTTCCCGGAGAGAACCATATAATCATAAACAAATACAACTGAAAATAAAATATGTACTTTAAAAGTATTAGTTATTCAACAATCATTTATACTCTTTTTTTATTTCCACAAATATTTTAACAGTCCTAATTCAACAAACTGTTATCATGACCTATTTTAATGTTCACAGCATGTAAAATGCAAGCATTCAATTATCTGTAGAATTATCTGTTGGCATTAGTTGCTGATAGGAGTTGTGGGTGGCTATCATAACCTCTTATAAAATGCTTGCATGCATGTATTCATGCATGGACCAGCAAACTCTCTGCAATTTATCATCTAAAGACTTTCTGTTTCACTGCTGGTGTTTACTTCACGGTCATCAGTAGAGGAGAATAGCCTCTTGTTCTGCACTGCCAAGGTGCCCGTCTGCAAGTGTCCGGCACAGGTAGCTACCCACAGCATCTGTGACGTGAGGAGCATTTCAAATGGACTGGGAAATGTCAAACAATGTAAAACTATCCCCATGTGGAGACTTAGGTGAAAAAACTAAAAAGATCACCTTTCCTAAATGTCAAGCACTAGAGATTAAAACATGCATCAAGTGGAGAGAGGATGCCCAGTCAGGGAATGTTGCTGAGGTATAGATAAAGAAGCTTTTGGAAATTGTAGAGGAATATTATAATATTTTTGTTTCAGTACTATACAATATGCAGCATTGAGGTCACATAGGTCCTGACATCTGTATTTTGTTTCCAGGAGAATGTGATTGAAGTCTCAAAGTTGACCATGAATAACTTTACCTCTGTTTCTGAAAAACTACCTGAAGGAATTTTGCATACTTTGCATCTTAAAGTGTTACCAATAGGTGGGCAGGGACGGGCACATTTCATTTGTAGCAAACCTCATTCTACCATACAATTCTGGCTATGGGCATTCTGCCCCAATAGTCTGGCTCCGTAGACTATACAAAACCCAACTATTGTGGTAAAATTCTTAGTGTAGCCCATTTTCCAATGGCATGCTATTTAATTGAGGTAAGCAAAGCAAACAAGTACTGTTGATTTTCTTTTGCAGCATTTTGTTATTTTGTGGATAACTGTTTACCACTATCCCATTACCGTTTAGACAAAGTATCTTTAAACCTTGGAAGATAGCTATTTTTTGTACGTTTCTGATTTTTGTCAACTACTGTAAACACTTTTCTGTAAAGTGCAATGCCATATACTATATAGTTTGCAATATTGACAATGTTATTCCCAATGTTTAATCAATGTTGTCATTATCTCAATGTTATCTCCAAAGCAACTTTTGTTGGATTCTTTGGTAAAATTATGCAAATACATTAAATCAGGTTATGTTTTGTTCACCATCACCATAAACTCCATGTTTGTGGTAGAGACAATTGAGGGATTCACTAAGATCAGAGAGAAGCAGGCAGGCCCAGCAGTTGAAAAGAAAGATGAGGACAAAAATAAAAACTGTAGATGTATTTCTGGACCATGGTATTTTAAGTCTGCATATGGCCCTGCTCGTGACATGGATGTGATGGATCTAATGCTGTGTTCACATGGAACATGGCAGACGGCAAACCGGAGATTGCAGGCCTCAGATAACAACACAGATAACAACACACATTCATTTTACTTTGTCAATATAAGGAGAAGTAAACCTTTGGTTACATAAAGACTGTGCAACATGGTAACGCAGCTGCGTCATCAGTGTTGTTGTTTTTTTAACTAGTGAATGACCTTGCTAGTCATGATGTCAACTGTACAGTAACAGTGACACATATGGTTGTGCACTAAGCCACAAATGTACATTTCATCACTGGGGTTACCAGATGAACAGTGGAATCTCATAAATATTCTAGTTAAAACGCCTGAAGATGATCATTCATACAACTTAATGCTCCCACTGAGAATTAAATCACATATTGAAACAGGTGAAACAATATGTCTAAGTCATACTGTATCTCCTACTGAGATCATTAAGTACATTCCCAGCTAGATCTCCATGGCAACTTATATAAACTGTGGTGTGGAAAACGTTATGTTAATTATGTACAGTATAATTCAGAGACATATATGGTTAATTTACATTTGTTAGAATATGCCTTTTGCAGAAACATGCATTAGTTGCTGCATATTGTATTAAATACATGTTTACAGTATATGTATTTGATTTAGTTAAATAGATGTTTTTCCCATAATAACGTTCAATTTACAGAATGTTTTTGGCAACAAAAAAATCCTCTTACTATTTTTTTTAGTTTTATATCAGTTTACGGATTTTTATATCATCTTATATACATTGGGCTATTTAGTCCCATCCACCTACCTTTACACACCCTTACATGGCATCATGTTCCTTACGGAAAAGATTAAAAAAAAAGTTTTGTTTAAAAAAAAAAAAAAAAACATTTGTTGACCAACCAACAAATACGGTTGAGCTTATTGTTGAATTGGCAAACACATTTTAATTGATGTTTGCTATTGCAAAATAAAGAATTGTGCAATTTGCTGTATGGCAGGGATAATGGCGCTGTCTTCTAACTAAACAAAAATTACCTGGAAACAGTCAATATAACATTTTTCTGGCTAGAGAAACAATTGATGAATCAATGACCATTTGAAATGTTGATGATCCCAAATCAATTTGTAAAAAAATCCTTGTCACATATTGTTCTTGTTTGGATTTATTGAAAGTCGTCCAGATTTCTAAACATTCCTTCTGCGTGCTAAAAACTGCCTGCCATGTCATGATAATGGTACACTCACATTGAAAAGTACTCTTGTTGGATTTTAAGACTGTACATGTCTGTGATTTGATTATAGACACTCCATGGCTGTGTCCTGCTTGCCCCTAGCATTTACTTGTTGACAATACTAAAGCCAATTCACAGTGGCACTTTAGAATATGCAGTCTTGCCTTATGGCACTGTCAATGGCCTCACAAGGAGCGTGTATGTATGTGAGTCACAGCTTTAACACAGTGGTGCATGTACAGTATGTCAGCAGTAGGCTATTGATCAGGACTCAGTGTGAGCATATTAGTGGCGTCTGTCTGATCAGGAGTGTGCTGGTTGGCTTGAGCTCCATGTTGGACACTTCACAGCACATCATAGTGCCAAGTCCACCGGTTTCACCCCTACAAACAGCCGACTCAAGGGATTTGGCTCCCCAGTAATTGTTGTGTGCGATCATCGCTTGGCTCTCCCTTTCACTTTTTTGCATTCTTTGCCAAGTGGTGGTTGTTGTAGTATTGTTCCCAATTTGTAATCATAGACAGATGGCTATAGTCTGCGCTATCTCAATGGGGCTTTCCTAGGCAAGAAAGGAATGAAATGTACTCATGAAGGGAGGTGTGATGTAAGGTGTCTGCTTAGAAAATTGGTTTTGTTCGGAATCCTGACCTTCTTAGCTTGCTAGTTTCAGCCCTTTACAGTTGTCCAATCATCACTATAACTAATGAATTAGGTGTAAATGGTATTGCCTTATTGAAACATGCTTTCAACTACAGTATAAGAACATTGAGTTCTGGTGTCATACAGGACTTCAACAACCCTGCAGCCTCCTTCAGTGCTATGTTGTAATGTTGAGTCTACTGTACTGTAGTTTCAAGTTTGTTTTGAACTTAGATGGCCCATGTTAAGGTTTAACTACTACTATGTGTAATATTAAGTTGTTTGGGTGATTATAAAATAAGCTTTAAAATGTTTGAATTGTGTTAAAAACCTAAATCCTTATTTATGTAATCAATGACATCTGTAGAAGCAGTTTTGATGGCCCATGCTAAACCAATTATTACAGTACATTGTTGCATCTCTAATAGCTTTTGTCAAAGCTTTTTAATCAGAGACAAGCTACAGACAGTGTAGACAATACGAGAGAATATGCTTTGTAGTTTTAACTCATGCAGTTTGCATTGCAGTGGTGTTAATTAGATTTACTACCCACCAAATTGGTCAGGTTTAGCTTTGACGTGATACAACAATGAAATGAAATCACAATTTGTGGCTACTTAAAGCTTGTCACATGTTAAAGATTACCATTCAAGCTGAGTTCAGGGTTGTTCAAACAGTCTTCTATCAAAAAGCCACACATCTCAAAGAAACACATCCACATGGCCTGAGTAACATTAGTGGATTTCAACCCAGGATCATAAATTAAATTCAGGGTGAACGCTGAAATGCCATGTTTGTTTGATTACATATGGCCACAACTGGATCATTTTGATGGCCCAATCAAAACACTTTTTATACAATAACTGTGGTAAGATGTTTATGGAGTAATTCCAGCACAAGTTGTATTTGGATGGCGTCAGCAATGTCCATGAAAATTATTGTGTTCTGCCTGAGGAAAAACACATTTTGCCAGCTCATTGAACCTCATTCTTTCTCTCAACAGCCATCTCTCTCACTTTTTCATTGTTTGTTCATCTCTTATTACATGTTCACTTTTTCTAAGCATGGTCTTGTATGTCTTCTGGCTGATATTTTAGACAACCTGGAATAGGTTAAAACTAGAAATAATGTGTAATTGCATAGTAGCTCATGTCAAAAGCTGTGTTTTTGCTTTTATTAGAGAACCCCATTCTTCTCTGTGATCTCTTAGTTTTCTCAGATGGTTGCCAAACCTTTTCCTTAGTTGAGTCGTAATATTTCACAGATGAGTTTGAAGAAGTAAGGTAAAATGGGAATGAAGATGTTACAACCTTATCAACACTAATACTACTGTGTATCTCGTCAAGTGGCGTGGTAAACACCTATGATAGAAATGAGATAAAAACATTCCCAAAAAGATAAAGTCAGTATGAACTTTGACAGCCGGGAAGATCTACCAGTTGAAAATATGTGTTGTTACTGCAGCACATCACTTCCCTGATTAATGTAGATTGGTAGGCTATTTGACAGAGTTGCAAAATGCAGGCATCAGAATCACGCACTATATTCAGTCTAACAGTCATGGTCATCCCAGTGAACTGCTACATGGAAAAACAGTTAGCCAAATGTCCCCCAAGCAGCCTAGTCAAATATATGTTTAAGGTCACCTGTAGTTTTGGAGGGCCTTTAGACAAGCAAAGCCATACCCGGTACCTAATGCCATGGCACTTGCAATTGTGCCCTGGAAATACCCCAGATGGCCTATGTGCATTATCCTTGATCTGAACACTGTGTTCACTTTTCTACTCTCATGTCGGCCTTTCTCAAACCTTCCTCCATGCGTTTTCTCCTTTCTTTTCCCCTTCTGGACCATAAATCTTTCAGCTTCTCTAAGTGGATCCCGGGCGCATGTCCCAGCCCCAGTGACTTTCTGCCGGGGTATTTATTAAGTCTTTTTACTCATTTATCAAGCTGAGATACGTCCATTTTGACATAACGGAGGCCTCTTTTATATTTATGAAATCCTAATAAGATGCAGAGCGGTCATCTATTATATTATGTAAACAGGAGTCTCCCACTATGATTAAATTTATACCTATAGACTTCTTATAGCTGGCAAATACTATCACTTCCTCTGTGTTCCCTTGTGTTAGCCGTTGGGAATTTTAAATAATACATTTGCAAGAGGCCTATTCTGTACAGTATATGTACTGTAGGCCTAATTGGGGGTGAGAGAAAAGGTTTAAATTATGGGGGACAATGGCATTTATTGCCCTCAAATGTGAATTGGCCTCTCCTTAACCCCTATCAAAAACTGCAATTTCTCAAAAGCATTTTTCTAACAAAGTATACTGTACCATGTGTTTCCATACATTTCCTTTGGTAAATTTAGGTACTTGAGATTAAGGGAGAGGGTCTCGTTTGGTAGCACGTAAATGTGATAGGGTCTTCTGAATGCTGAGGGAGTACCCTCTTAAATGTGCCAGCTGTTGTAGAATATGGTGCCCCATCAAAGTATGCATCTTTTAGATGAAATTCTAAATTCTTAAATAGAGTATGCATTTGTTATTGTATTTACGTTATAATATAAAAGCATTTTTAGAATAGTTAAAATACACCCCAGTGACGTTCTAAGGACATTTCTCTATCTGAGCACAAGGGCAGTCAAGTCCAGAGGAATATGTCATTGAAATACAAAGGCATTAGCTCATGTGTTTGTCAAACCAAATGCATTTACTCTTTCACAAAAGAGAATTACTGATGGACAGGGACACTCGCTGGTCGACCTCGCCTTTAAACCCAAGGCAGGCCGGAATCCCCCGACCTCAGGTTCAGAGATAGGCCTTGTTCAGCCTTAAAAGTCAAGCAGGAGAGAAAACAAGAGAAAGTCACTGCTTGAACAATTACCTTTTGTTTTTTCCTTCTCATGTGTAGGTACATGCTGCATTAACAACATCTCAACGGCTAAGCAGACATTACATTGAGAGTGCTTAGCTGGCTTTTTGGCAGACTACCGGGTATCTGTTTTGGATTGAGTTTACATTAAGTTTGGGTGGGGGTGGGTGCAAGCATGAGGTCGCGTGGGACGGCGTTTACACTGAGAAAGGCACAATGGAAATGGCCTTGCACTCATTACAATGGCAAGTGCGCAGATTGTGCCCTTCCCACATACACAAAGGTTTGTGTACACTACAATTACAGCCTCTTTTTTGGTGCATACAGTGTACATTTACACCCTCACACTTAGCTACCCACACAAATACATGGTGAACAAACACAAACATGAATTTTGGCCCTTCAGCACAATTTTTAAAGTGTGTGGTACGCAAAGAAAGCCCATGGGGTAAACATTTGTTTAGCAGAGTCAATATTTGCTAGTTGTGAGGTCTTTATTTTCAACAGGCCTGGCACTGCTAAGGCCAAGACCTGAATCCTCTCTTGGTTCAAAATGGGTTTTTGCTTACCTCTGCTATGACTCCAGTCAAAACAGTACCAGAAAGTAGTTTTCAACAATGCAGTTTATGTTGTTGTTGTTGTTGTTGCGCAGGTTTACACACACGCACACACACACACACACGCACACACACACATTGTGTTTGCCTCTCTGAACAAATGCAGATCAAGCAGGGATTTTGTCACCTGGCAACCTCTGTGCACTATGTTATGCATAGGACGCAACTGCCAGGAAGAGTGTTTTGCATGCTCCAGCCATTACAACCTCTACAAAGTTTCCGTCCAATATCTGTTTGTGAAAAACATCAGATGTGTTATTATTGGCTCCAGACACGCGGGCCTCAGATGAAAAATTGGTTGAAATACAGTTGGACAATCAGATGATTGCAGATTAAACACATGCACACGCCCTCCAAATTCAGCTTGCAAACTTGGAATCCATTAATGGACTGTCTACACAACTGTGGGACTAAACACGTTTTTCCGATACGTCAACGGAACTTCTGACGGGAGGGATTTAACAATTAAAGACATGTAGGCAGTTTTATCCTGAATGAATCCATATCTTTCAGTTTCATCAACATTTCCTATAGTGCTTGCTCAGCGTTGGAACTGCGATGATGTAATTACAAGCACAGTAGTCCGGGTGATTTGACCAGGGGCACATTTAAAATGTCACAACTTCCTTAATTGAATAACCAGAACGTTAATGCAGTCACCATACGTCTTGAAAGCAATTGGCTCACATCTTACAAGTGCACAGTGGTTTACCTTATACAGACCTTTGACCGTGGAAGGACGAGGAGGCTTTCCATACATCATGCGAAAGTTAGGCTGTAATAAGTCATGCTGCATGTTGTCATAAAGTATGATATCATGAGCAGCAGGCCGACTGCCAGCGGAGCACAAAAGAATATTTTGCTATGACCAAAAAATGAATGTGCTGCTGTCAACTGGAGTAATTTTTCAAGTGTGACGACACAGTGTTGATACACACATTCACTGTAATTACCAAAAGTAAATTGGGCCATGCAGAACAATGCGCCTAATTGTATATGGCATTTTCAACAAGGCACTGGATTGCAAGAAGTTGTTGAGACTAATGCTTTCTTATCGAGGAAGAATAGCTGATCAAATCACCCACAACAAAGACCTGACCTTAGCTTCTCGTCTTTTACACCCTCCCCTAACTTTATTCTTTTTAGTCTGCCTTTGCTTTGCCTTTTTTTCCTGTATTTCATCCACCCTCCCACCCCATCTTCTAGGGTCTCTCTCTCTCTCTCTCTCTCTCTCTCTCTCTCCTCTGTAATTATGTATTTGTTTTTACCCTTCTCTCCAGAGCAGGTCTCTGTATCTGTGAGACAGGGTGTGACCAGTGGGTCTTCTGTAGAGTTGGCCCCTGGCTACAGTAACACCTCGTCTTAGTTATAACCTGTCCACTGCAATTATGTTACTTCATTTGTTACGTGGGCTTGTCACCACCCTAATTATAGATTTGTGTGCCTGTAAGTGGTTACGGGACATCACAGGGTCTTCAGGCATACATATAAAGCCAAAGAAATCTGACTTAGATAAAAATTCAAGCTAAAGACTTGGTTGAAACCAGCTGGTACTGCCTTGATAATGCAATACCAATTGTTGTTCAGCAATAGCGATGGCGCCTTTGTTCGGCATGGCGGCTGCTGCATCGCATTTGTGTCGTCTTTTTTTGTTTGTATTCGTCTCTGTTATGGTCACATCAACCCTGCCGTTAAACTACTGTGTCACTGCTGCTCGGACCTACGATCGATTCACTCTGATAAACATCGGATTGTCTATGAAAGGACTTTGTAACATTTGGGAGTTACAGTCAAATTTTTCCGCCGCCGTTGGTGTGTTAGCCCAGCCTACCTGACTGCCGATTTCTGTTTTCTAATCAGGGCCGTGGTTATTCTAAGAAGAGACGAAGGCGAAGGGGCTGCAGAGCTGGCTTTCAGGTCAGGATGAGGATGTCTTCTTGGATGGGTGTGCCCAAGCCTTTTTTCGGGCGGCAGCCGCGGTGGCTGCAACCGGTTTTTCCCCAGGATATGGGTGAGGGGGGTACTCCTTTGCGTCGCCTTCGGCTCGTCCTGCCCGTTAAGGGGAAATCCTCCTCCATGGTGTGGTGGCGACGCAGTCAACCTACTACCGTTTGGGGCCGACCTGCCTGACCTGCAAGTGACCGAACGGCACAGCTGGATATCATGTGACTGCATCAGGTGTTTGCTGCCAATACAACTTGATGTCAAAGAGGCCGGCCTGCCGTTGCCACTTCGTTTAGCTTTGCTCAATGCTCGTTCCATTTCTAATAAGGCCCATGTTATTAACAATCTTTTCACCAAGGGACAGATAGATTTTAGGTTCCTTACTGAGACGTGGCAAAAAGACAAGGATTTTGTACATTTAAATGAGCTCTGCCCTGCGGGCTGCTCTGTGATTGGGGCTCCTCGAACGGCACACAGAGGCGGCGGCCTTGCAGTTGTGCATCGTGACAGATTCTTCTGTAGAGTGAAAAACTCTAACATTTTCCTCATTTGAGTCACAGATGATCAAGGTCGGCTCTGTTAACATGTTTCATTGTGTGTTAATTTACCATCCTCCTGGTCCTGCAGGTACCTTTCTTACTGATTTTACTGACTTTTTGTCTTCAATCATCAAGCTGGTGAAAGTTGTAAGGAGATTTTTACCTTCACATTGATGATATCTCATGTAAAGCAGATGCAGATCACATTTAAAGGGGAACACCCTAGATCTTGTTTTTTCACTGGGTCTAGCTATAGCAAATGTGTGTGTGAAGGATGTGCATGCTGAGTGTTCTTTGACCTGAACTTACCTCAGGACCCCCCGCCTCTGAGAATTAAGGCTTAAAGGAGAATTATTAACCAGGATGTTGCAGAGATGTTTTCTAACTTGTTGGATCCATGCCAGCTAAGGGGTTGCAGTGATGCAAATTTGTATGCTCAGTCTTTCAACGGTCAGTCTAGCAATTTTAGATGAAGTGGCACCAATTAAATCAAACATAGTCTCTCTTAAAAAGTATTGCCATTGGATAAATGAATCCATCCAGAGCTGTAGAAGTAAACGTTAAAAAATAGAGCGCTTGTGGAAATCAACCAAACTTAGAGAAACCTAGAGATATCAGAGAATATTTACCACCATCTGCCTATAACAAGGCATGTGTTTGGGCTTGTCCCTATCCGTGGTCCTCCTTTAAACCAGTGACACTACATGATGTCACCGCTCTGCTAGCTAAGTTGAAACCCTCTTCTAGTCACAGTGTTGTTTTTCTGAATGTGTTGTTTAAGCAGGCTTTTGATTTTATTGGCCCCTGTATTGTGGAAATAATCAACATCTCCCTTTCAACTTGTGTGGTTCCCAACTTTTTTAAACATGCTATTGTTGAACCTGTTCTTAAAAAGCCCAGTTTAGATTCATCACAAGCC